>CM048854.1:29807729-30025229 GCA_026545225.1 Cornus controversa | reverse complement strand
TATTTGTCTTAGTTGGTGAGAATAGTATTCAAAATTGCATTAAGGTTTCATGTGTAGGGGTGCACACGGTACGATTTTTCACGGTTCTTGGTGGAACCGAAATCGGAACCGTTACCAACGATTCTTAATTTTTGGAACCGAAACCGTTAAAGGTTGGAACCGTGAGAAACCAAACCGCGGTTCTCGGTTCGGTTTCGGTTCCGAACCGCAGTTCTTTAATTTTTTTTTTAAGTTTTTAAATGATTCAATAAAGCTTGAAAATGACACCCTATTCATTGAATAAATATGAGACCTACAATCTGAAAATGGCACCCTATATATATATAATTATTATAATATATATATATACACACATATATTTAATAGGGTAAATTACACTGACCTTCCCTGAGGTTTGACCTAATAACACATAGCATTAAATTTGTGCATTTTGTTGCACCAACCTCCCTTGTAACGGATTTGCCTAACAGATGTTAAATTTTGGGGTGACCCTTTTACCCTCATTATTTTACTTTTAAAAATGATAAAATATCTTAATAAATAAAATTACTCTTTTGCCCACATCACTCCCATTTCTCCCTCCTTCACAGTCTATATCTAATATATGTGGATCTATATATATCATTATATATACTGATATATGTGTATACATGTATACACATATATCAGTATATATACAGATATATATATATATAAGAAAATTTCACTGATACATGGAAGAAAATTTCACTGATATATACACACACACACACACATACATCACACGCATCGATAGTCAAATCTCACTGGAGAAGGACTCCCACCAAACGTCGTTATCAGCCGCCACCACAATCGTTGCCGGCAATGACGACCTCTCTCTATGCTTTGCTCTCTCCTCTTTCCGGCACCGAACCTATCGGGATCTTCGTCATAATCCATGTAAGTTTGAGGGTTTGAACCTTATTGTATATTAATTGTGCGTGTGTATATATATATATATACCCTGCACCATCATCATAATACAACTCAAGCCCACCACACCATCATCATAGTGCTTGCGGAGATTAAAAGGCTAGCAATCTCCACCGTTCATTCAACGGATTGCCTGGACTGAAATTGTGATTCGAATTTTTTCCATTTGCGATCATAAATGTCGCCGGGGAAATCGACGCCACCGAACCGAAACTCTGTTAGCCCAAATCGCGTCGGAGGCTGTTGATTGGGAACTTTGTTGATTTGAGGTAGAGATTATAGAGATCAATTTGTGTCGTCTTCTTTTTTAAATTGGCGATTAAGCTGGCCAGAAAAAAGACACTACGAAAGGGCTCAATGGATTCGGCGATGATCAGTCGTCGTCGGTGTTGGCGACAGTGGTGCTGTCGTCGATCAGCTCGCCTGAGCTTCGTCTTTGACCAAATCGATGCCATTGAATAAGGATGAGACCTTGCTTGAGTTTCGTCTCCAATTCTCTGCTGATTTTGAATAAAATCTAAAATTTCTATTGAATTGATTTGTATTATATAGATACATATATGTATATGTGTGTGATATATATATATATATATATGTGTGTGTGTGTGTGTGTGTGTGTGTGTGTGTGTGTGTGTTCTTATGTTATACAGAGTACTTGATTTAGTTTTTTTTTTATGTTAAATGGTCTTTTTGTAATTTGATGACATTTCAAAATTAATAATGTCTTTTCAAATGAGTTAAGGGACATTTTGGTCATTATACTCAATTATTCTAACGTCATTGGTCAAATTTTGGACGAAAAGAAGTATGTGTTATAACGGAGCAAACCACAGGAGAGGTCAGTGTAACAAAATGCACAAGTTTGATGTTATGTGTTATTAGGTCATACCTCAGGGGAGATGAGTGTATTTTACCTTATTTAATATAGAACGGTTCCAGTTAACGGTTCCGGTTCGGTTCCAGCGAACCGTTATCCCCAACGATTTCGGTTCGGTACGGTTCTACTGGCCCTGGAACCGGAACCGTTGGCAACGGTTCCTAATTTTAGGAACCGGAACCGTAGCCAACGGTTCGGTAGGGTTCCACTCAGTTCCGGTTCCCACGGTTCTTTGTGCACCGTCATTCGTGTGTGTATATATATATATAGAGAGAAAGAGAGGGGGAGGGAGAGAGACTTCAGTACTTAGATGTTATATTAAATTACCAATCTAAGAATTTAAGACAAGCTGGAGAAACCTACATTTGGATAAGAAGGTTGGACTTTTGCCAGTTTGGTGTAATTTTTAAGTCATTCTAAATAAGACATTCAATTTCCTAAAAATCATTGGTAGGAATTACTTTCATTGTATGTCATTATAAGTTTTTAACTAATATATATATATATATATATATTCAAAAGTTCAAGCAAAATTTTCACTGGATTCGAATTGTGATATCTCACATCGCCTCAAGAGAGAAGTTGTTGGCACTTATATATCTAGACACTCCTAACTGTGTAGACGTGTTTTGAACAAAACTATGAACACCGAGAGAAAAGTGTGCAAACAAACAATATCTACATAGTATAGGACTGGGAGAGCGTGCACAATCCCGTGAGGGACTGGCCAGCTACGACCTGAGTCCCAAAAAGAAATGATTGTGACATCTCACATCTCCTAGAAGAGATGATAGACAATATTTACAAGGTGTAAGGTGAGTCGAGACACAAACACTTACCAAAAAAGAGGAGAAATTTGCCTAAATAGGTAGTTTCTTTCTTATTCTTTTTACAAAATAGTATATTATTATGGATTCCGAGTCTACTACCCTTTATTGTACTTTGCATCTACGATGCATCAATAATATAACATTTATGCAACAGTGATGTAACAAAATTTTATCGATGATGTAACACTTATGCAACAAATTACATCAAGCTGCAATGCTAATAAATTGATGATATAACAAATTTACATCATATTTTGTATTTCATGTTATTATATTTTGATTAATTATTGTTTCCTAAATATTCCATTATTGATTTAAATACACTGAGAGGATCTACTTCTATTGTATTATAGTCACATAGGAGAGTGAATATATATATATATTGACAAAAATTTAGACCACTTGAGAAAAAATACAGAGATTCGATATTGGTTACTCTCTACAATATGCCTTTACACTGATGAAACAAAAATTCATCCCAAGCTGGTCAAAAGCCAACCTGTAAAAAGAACAAAAGAATGGCAGTCAAAAGGGCACCAACGTGGTGCCGACCGACTACGCTCCGACAATCAAGTCAGAAATCGGAAGGACGTTCTTAAGCTATAAAGACACTTTAGAGAGTATTAATTGCGTACCTTGGTATATAGACCGTTTTCTATATTTATAAAAATCAAATGAGAACATGTCCTAGTAGAAGAGTGGTTCTTCAGTTTTCTAGACTTATATGGAGATAAAAAAGTCCTAATCAAAGCATAACTCTTGTCCACGTCACCTTAATCTCAACTTTCACATCCTACGTTTCACAATTGGAGTCAAATACTCTATCAGATGGCCCATGTTCATGAGAATCGTCGGACCTTGGGAACACCTTGGCTGGTTTTTTGGGTTGTAAAAATGGACCCGGACCTAAGTAATTTTGCTGAATCTCCATCTTGGCCCGTGGACTTAACCCGAACCTATTAAGCTCCTAGGCTGGCCTATGGAGATTGGCTCAGGCCGGGCCTAATGGTCGGCCTTCTTTTTGTGAGACTTCTCTCTTTATTTTTTGTGAGACACTTCTCCCGCTTGCAGCTACATGAGGACGAGGAGTCCGACCCTTGATGCCCCTCTTTTTTGCTATAATATTTTTCTTCCTTAGCATATTTTTGTCTACGGTCTTGTAATCTTTTTTCTCGATTAATGAAAAGTTTATTTACTTTCTCACTGAGGTGTCCTCTGGTTTAAAAAACTTTTATAGGATAATCCTGCAAAAGAACTTATGCAATGGACTCACCTTGTTATTGGGTAAAATTCCCTTGAGCGAGCTGTGCTCTATAGGGTCAATTGACCGTGTTCTCAGAATTTACTTATTCCGTCTTTTTCATTAAAGATCCCCCTTAGAGGCGTCCCTCCGTGGGGTTCTTTGACAATGTTCTCATGATTAATTCATCCCGTCATTTTCGTTAAAGGTTCTCTTTAGAGGTGTGCCATCATGGGGTTGTTTTAACAATGTTCTCAGAATTAATTCATTCCGCCTTTTTCATTAAAGACCCTCTTTAGAGGTGTGTCTCCATGGGGTTATTTAATAATGTTCTCAGAATTAATTCATCCCGCTTTTTTCATTAAAGGTCATCTGCAGAGGTATGTCCCCGTAGATTGTGCCCTCGTAGGGCTATTTTAACAATGTCTTCAAAATTAATCCATCCCACCTTTTTCATTAAAAGCCCTGTGCAGAGGTGTGTCCCCGTAGGGCTATTTTAACAATGTTCTCAGAATTAATTCATCTCGCTTTTTTTATTAAAGGCCCTCTGCAAAGGTGTGTTCCCGTTGGGTTGTGTCCCTATAGGGCTATTTTAACAATGTTCTCGGAATTAATACATCCCGCCTTTTTCATTAAAGGCCCTCTGCAGGGGTGTGTCCCCGTATGGCTGTGCCCTCGTAGGGCTATTTTAACAATGTTCTCGAAATTAATCCATCCCACCTTTTTCATTAAAGGCACTTTGTAAAGGTGTGTCCTCGTAGGACTATTTTAACAATGTCGAGCTTCGTGAGCTCGCCCCTTTAATAGAGGATTTGTAGAGTTCTACTCCTTTAATAAGGATGTTTGTAGACTTTTGTTTCTTTATTGAGGAGGTTCGTCGATTTACGTTGTTGATAACCCTTTAAAGAGGGAAGGTGTCGGCTCTCCCTTTAATAAGGGGAGGTCTCGACTCAACCCTTTAATAAGGGGAGATTTTCTTCCAGGATCTGGGCCAAGATGCCCCTAGTCTTTGACTGACAAATAAAGTCTCCTCATATACATCAAGGAATTACAGAATATAGTAAAATAACATGTACACAAATCAAGATTTAAAACTCTCAATTTTTTCTGTACTTTGATTTTTAGAGAAACTAAAACAACTCAATGCATGTATAATTTATTATTGTTCAATAAACAATAAAATAATAAAATTTGTAAACTCAATTACCAAAAATCATGGTAGTGGCATTGTTCATAAGTCACGTCAACTGCGTAGTACCCAACAATGTGCATGAATGATTGAATAATAAAGTATATTATTATTCAATTACAACTCAAATACTTGGAATCTTTGTTCTAATAAGCAAAATCAACATAAAATAATAATTTTCCTTCAAAGATTGTATCAAACGAGAGCATTACATGCATGCATGTAAGCATGAATCAACATAGAAGCAGTGTGCAACTATATAATTGTATACAAATGCACGTAACAATGAGTCATTTCAAGCCAACGTGGCAGGAACACAAAAGCATGTAGTTTTGGTTTATCAGAGTGCTTTGGAAATTTTCATTACTTGGTTAATAGTAGATCATACATATATGTGTATATACAGATAGAAAAGATAGTGAGCAAAACCATCTAACCAAATCAGAAGCTTATTAAGTCAAAGTGTATTTTCCAGTGATTATACCAGTATATTCAAAATTTTCAATTATCAGCATGTATGTAATAACATGAATGGAGCAGATAAACCAAAAGGGTGCCACTTGTGCTAATAGTTTACAGCCACGAAGAGAGAACCATGGTGACATGATGAAGTGTCATTGAATTAGGTCTGACAAAAAAATCATTCCAGTTCTTGTATAGTAAAACCAATTCTTATCTTAAAAGAAGCCACATATTAAATAGCAAGACACACGTATTGTGAGGCAACTATTAATATACAAGGATAAGGATTATCCATGTGAAGCATATGGAGCTTTGCCATATCATATGTAAAATAAAGTAATAATAATAAAAAGTAGGACTTAAACAGTCGCCCAAGCTTAGCCATGGCCACAAACAACCTCTTAGCACATTCTTTAACAACATTTGCCTCTAAGTTTGTGAAGCGAACACTTTTGCAATTTGATCAAGGGTCATTCTATGACTCAACCATTGTGAGATGACCTGGCTTTTAGCCGGAATAGGTTTGAAAATTCATTACATGTGCATCTTTCCTTATCAAAGTGTCTCTCGTACCAGTTAAATCATAACAACATTCCAAAATTTGGAAGTTTAATATCAATTTCTACTGGCTTTCATGCAAAAGCTAGTGTGGCTTCCAGGTTGTTAGAATTTTATATCTTCAATGAAAATCCAATACAAGAAATTTGAGATACCATCTTAGAAAAGAAGTCACCTTCAAAATTTTATGTGATATATTTTCAATTGATATGCCTCAACCGAAACAGTCACGAATCATGTATATGGTAATAGTTTTGGTTTTGGGTAATTCACACCATGCATGAAGTCGGTTTTTGTAACATGTGGCTTGAAATTAATTTAATCAATGAATTTTGTAATTGCAACATACATACATACATATATATATATATATATATATATATATATATATATATATATATATATATATACATGGTTTACCTTATTATCAACATGTGTCAAATGATTACCTCAATGAAAATCCAATAAAGATTTGGTCTCTTGCCATCTGTCCAAATAGAAGGCATTGAATGCATAGGAAACACAACAATTCGTTGCAATGAAGGACTCAAGATTGCTATTGTATGTTGTTGGATCAAACATAATTGATTTCATCCCAAGCATCGCATGCATCGATCAACCTAGGGAAACACCCAGTAGCAATGTGGTGATTGCTGCCACCATGCAGGCAGTGACAGTTTGCCTTTGTTCCAGGTTTTTCCCAGTGTCATGACATCTGATTCTATCCACCTATCCAAAAGCATCGTTGCGACACATAGCTTGTGAAAGGACCTGTTTGAAAAAATAAATCTTAAAGAACCGTGTTTGCCTTAGACACATGGTCACTCACCCTTATATTCCTTCATATACTAGTGTTTCTCATTCGTTGTATCAACGGATCAAAAGTTACGAATCAGTACAACATATACCTTTTCCTTTGTAAAGTATGATGGCCATCATGTCAAGGTGTCAAGAAAATTTTGACACAATCCTTGGCCAACACACTCTTCTTTTGCATCACGTACATCTTTTATGGAAACTGAAGGAACATGTAAGCAAATTTTCTTTTCCCTCTTTTCTTAAGAGAGTTAGTGAATTTATTCAAAGCAATACTTATGGCTTCACTGTATGATATATCTAAGAAAAAATGAATCTTGGCAGAAAAATAAAAATAAAGATCCAAGTTAATTTTAATTATATAGACCTGAACATCATATGTAAATTAGTTGAAATTCTAAAGGTCATCACCAATCATTGAAGCAACTTTATACAAGGAATATATAAAACATGTAGTCAACTGCCATTTATGAAGGATTAGTAACTAATGTACCTTTTCCTCTTTTCATCTTAAGAGGACATGCATTAAACAGAACTTCAATTATGAATCCACTAGGTTCATTGATTTCTTGTCGTCTTCGTATTTATAGGTTTTTAAAACTGATATAGAATGGTTTCATGCTACACCACGTCTTAAATAAACATATGTAGGTTATACACCCTCGCACATAATTTCTCTCTTTTTTTTGTATAACATCTGAACTTTGATTTGCTATCGGGTGTGAATTGGTTGACAAGTGGCGTTCAAATAGAATTGAATCATACTATTTTGGTTTGCAATTTGACCTTTTATTCGACCAGGTAGTGATGCATGGCGTTGAAGCAGAGTATATCAATTGTAATTACAATACAAAGAAAATTATTTTTTAAAGAAATGCTACAGTACCTTATATACATCGATTTATTAGTACTGTGTTTGATGCCACTATAAACTAGGTCGCAACACTTGATCGGTACCATGTATGGCTCATGGATCACTGCATAGGGACGATACCAGTTAAGCTGCCAGTTTGTTCCATGTGCATGGCAGTTTTGCCCCCAATATGTCCTTGCACTTGATTGATAAAAAGACGGATCAGAGCAATAATTTATTCAGAAAACTACTCATTTTTCACAGACGACGCCAACTAATGAAGCAGAAATTCATCTCGAACTGGTCAAACGCCAACCTGTAAAGAGAACAAAAGAAGGGTAGTCGAAAGAACACCGATGTGGTGTCAACCGACTATACTCCAACGATCAAGTTAGAAACCGGAAAGGCTATCTTAAGTTATAAAGGCACTTTAGAAGGTATTAATTGTATACCTTGGTATATGGACCATCTCTATATTTATAACAATCAATGGGAACGTGTTCTAGTAGGAGACTGGTTCTTCAGTTCTTCAGACTTATATGGAGATAGAAAAGTCCTGGTCAAAGCATACCTCTTGTCCACGTCACATTAATCTCAACTTTCATATCATACGTTTCACAATTGGAGTCAAATACTCCATCATACACAGTCTTGTATTTTTATATATATTGGTGGCAAAAGGGCCAAAAACTCCCCTGTGCTTTTAAAAAGGTGCAAGAAGCCCCCTGTGCTTTTTTTTATTATTATCATATCATACCCTCATATTTGCAAAAGTGAGCAATTTATCCCCTCTTGCACATATTATATTTTTCTATGACCATTTTACCCTTTCTATTATTAAAAAAAGAAGAGAGGTTTTTTTTTTTAGAGGAGAGATTTTTTTTTATATTAAGTTATATCAATTTACAAAAATAAAAATAAAAATGCACAATTACATAAAAAAATTTTTGAATTTTTTTCCCGAAAAATTTTCCATTAGAAAGAGGGGTTTTTTTTTATATATATTAAGTTTTTCTTTACCTTAATAAAAAAAAGGACTTTTTTTTCAGGAAAAAAAATTCCAAAATTTGTTTATAGGAAAAAAAACTAAATATGCATAATAATAATAATTTTTAGATTTTTTTTTATTTTTTCAAGAATTCTTTTATTTTCATAAATTCTCTCTCTTTCTAATGAAAATTTTTCGGAAAACAAAAAAAAATCCAAAATATTTTATTATGTTATTGTGCATTTTTATTTTTATTTTGTAAATTGATATAACTTAATATTAAAAAAAAACCTCCCTTCTCTTATAATTTTTTATTAAGTAATTGTAAATATTTAATTTTTTTTCCTGAAATTATTTTCGTAATTTTTTTTCAGACAAAAATCTCCTCTTTTTTTAATAATAGAAGGGTAAAATGGTCATAGAAAAATATAATATGTACAAGAGGGGATAAATTACTTACTTTTGCAAATGTGAGGGTTTGATATGATAAAAAAAAAGTACAAAAATGTTTCTTGCACCTTTTTAAAAGCACATGAGAGTTTTTGGCCCTTTAGCCTGGTAGACAATATATATATATAAAATATAGGTTGGCTTTGAGTAAGAATAAGATTGTTCACTGTGATAGGAAATTCTACTTACAATGTTACATAATAATTCTATAAAATATTAATATAATTCATTTATGTAAAGTTAACATTCTTTTTTGAGAAATTTTTTTAGATCTCTTCAAACGCCTAATTTTCATAGAATATTTAAGTATCAATAGATTTGTATTCTTACCAAAATAAAAAGGAAACATATGCAAAATGCCATAAACATAATTGCGAATAACCATAACAAAATTACAAATATATAAAGATAAAACTGAAAAAAGGACCTTTTTTATATATATTAAGTTTTTTTTTACCTTAATAAAAAAAGGACTTTTTTTCAGGAAAAAAATTCCAAAAATTGTTTATAGGAAAAAAAACTAAATATGCATAATAATAATAATTTTTAGATTTTTTTATTTTTTCAGGAATTCTTTTATTTTCATAAATTCTCTCTCTTTCTAATGGAAAAATTTTTAGAAAACAAAAAAAAAAACTGAAATTTTATTTTTGACAAATAAACAAAATAAGAATAAAAGTTTAGACAATTTTAATACTCCTATAAATTATGCTAAATCATAATATTCTGTTACCGCTATCATAAACTACAACTAAAGAACTTTTTTCATAATATTCACAAAATGAATTACATTTTCCATAAAACATGAATTAATGACACATATGAAACATAGTAATAAATTACTTTGAAATTTATTTTAATAGAAATTTTTGTCACCTACATTAAAACATAGTATTATTCTGTAATATACGTATATTACTTACTTTTATTAAAAGAAAATACGCTATTTTTAACCGTTCACACGTATCATCCACTCTGGTTAGGATTTCACTATTTTTCGAACTCATCATTTTCTTCATTGGTCGGTCATCATCATTTTCTTCATTGGTCGGTCTCTCTCTCTCTCTCTCTCTCTCTATATATATATATATATGTCTGTGTATGTACCCTAAAACCAATAAAAGGGTCACCCACTTCCCCACCATAAGCCGCTCTCTTGCAGCAGTCTTTTCAATCCAACTTGAGAGACTGCTTCATTTGTTATTTGTCTTATTTCATTAGCACTCTTTGTTTCTCAATTCATTCTTTTACACACGAATCTCTGCTTCTTCATCTATACTAGTATCTAAAACAATCAGTTGAATGAAACCTAGGTTATCTTTTTCCATTTGATGAGATTTGTTATTGAAACATAGGGAAAGAAGCATTGTAATTTAGAGAGAGAGAGAGAGAGAGAGTTTTGAGGTATTTCAATGGCACCCAGTTTTGAATGTGCAGTATTAAGCCTTCTCTGTGCAGAAGACAAAAGCAGCATTTTTTATGATGATGATGATGATGGGGTTCTGAGGGAGGACGACTTTGAACCCACTTGGAATCATAGAAATCATCGAATGAGTAGTCAAAACCAGGACTTTGATTGGGAAGAATACTCCTTAACTGATGAATGTTTGGCTTTGTTGGTCAAAAGGGAATGTGAGCATTTGCCTAGTGGCGATTACTTGAACAGGTTGAGGATTGGGGACTTGGATTTGGGGGCTAGAAAGGAGGTTATCGATTGGGTTGGCAAGGTTGGTTCATAAATCTTTGTTTAATTTAATGGGTTTCTTAATCATGAGTTTTTCTGAAATGGGTATTGTTTTTCTTTTCCTCATTATAAGTATTTTGCTTATATTTTGATGAATTCAATGAGTTGGGGTTTTGGGTTTTTTGAAATGGTTTTGGCTTCTCTTTCTGTGTTCTGGGTAGTTTTGATAATGTTTATTTTCTCTTTCAGATTTATCATAGTGTTTGATGAAGTGAGTTGGGTTGTGCTAATTTGGTGGATTAACCTTCATTTTTGCTTTTGAGTTGGCTAAAGCTGATATAATAGTTGTACTAATTTGTTTTTCTCCCTTTCATGATTAACCTCACTTTGAACCCTAAAATGATTACACTTTTTTAATCTTCTTTTTATTTTTTGGACTTCAGTGAAATACTTTCTATGTTGTCTTCGGTTAATGGTTATTGTCTTGTTGATCTAACAGGTTCATGCCCATTTCAGTTTTGGACCTCTGTGTGCATATTTATCTATAAACTACCTGGACCGATTCCTTTCTGTCTATGAATTACCTGTAAGTTCAGGATTAAACTCTAAAAATGTCATTTTTTTATCCCTATTTCAGTTTCTTCTATGTTTTCATGTGCATGAAATCACATTACTGATTACATTTACTCTTGTTTTATTATCTATATATGTAGAAGGGTAAAGCTTGGATGATGCAGTTATTGGCTGTAGCTTGTTTATCTCTAGCAGCCAAAATGGAGGAGACTGAAGTACCTTTATGTCTAGATTTACAGGTAAGAGACAAGTTTTAGTGTACTTGTATATATATATATACATATATATATATATATACACATATATAATATGTATATATATGAAGAGTAGAAATTTTAGTGTATCTGAACTAGCTATCTTTTGTTCATTGATTTAAATCCACATGTCCCTGATAAAAATAAATTTTGTCAAGGTGGGTGAATCAAGATTTGTATTTGAAGCTAGAACCATACAGAGAATGGAGCTTCTGGTTTTGAGCACATTGAAGTGGAGAATGCAAGCAATCACTCCATTCTCCTTTATAGACTACTTTCTTAGAAAGATGAATGGTGATCAAACCCTTCCAAGATCTGCAATCTTTTGGTCAACCCAACTCATATTAAGCACAATAAAAGGTCCTCCCTTCTCTCTCTATTTGTATGTACAGTATATAATATGTAACATTTGTTTGCATTTATATATATGCATGTACTGCTGTATATTGTCTTGATTACTCTGTAGCGGTGAAAATGAAGGAAGAGAAAATTTGAAAGTGGGATTAATGTTATGGTGGGTGGGAATTCAATGCAGGGATTGACTTCTTGGAATTCAAGCCTTCTGAGATTGCAGCAGCAGTGGCAATGTGTGTTGCTGGAGAAACTCAAACAGTGGACACTGAGAAAGCAATTTCTGCTCTCATTCAACATGTAAAAAAGGTAAAGTAGGTGGTCCAAAAACCAAATGAGGGCCATGAGATGATATATAATATATATATATATTAACTTTTTTCTCTTATCATTTTGTGTTTGATTAGTTACAATCTTATCAGTTGATATAAATCTGTGTTTTCTGTTTCTTTTATTTGGTTTTGCAGGAGAGAGTGCTCAAGTGTGTTCAACTGGTTCATGAGTCATCATCATTGTCAAGTGGGGCTTTTAAGGGTCCAAGTGCTCCAGTCCCATCTGTGCCCCATAGTCCAATTGGTGTCCTGGATGCTGCATGCTTGAGCTATAAAACTGATGAGACTACTACAGTTGGGTCATGTGCAAATTCTTCTCATAATGGCCCACATACTAAGAGGAGGAAGCTAAATAGACCCTGTGAAGTGGAGCTTTAAGGTGATTGGAGTTGAACTTTTATTGTCCAATCACTTTGATTTAGTTGAATAGGAGATCTGGTGTGGTTATGAAAGTGCCTCCCAAAAGAAGAAGAAAAAAAGAGAGAGAGTGAGAGAGAGATGGTTGAGAAAAAAGAAAAAGAAAAGATGGTTGATTAGAATGAAAAAAAAAAAAGAAAAAAAAAAAGGAGGTGGTGTAAAGAAGGGTTGAATAAAGAAGTTTCATGTTCTTAGCATGGAAAGAGGGTTGTGAAAGGAAAAAAGAAAGATGTGCTCTGTTTGGTGGATACAGTTTATTGTAGGCTTGGAACATCCATTATTCAGAGGATAAAGAAAATAGAGAGGAGCAAGGAAGGCATGGTGAAGGAAATTTGGGGGGTTGTTTTATTTTTTTTCAATTTTTTAATGTTCATTTTTTATTTGTTTTCTGTAAACGAAAAAGGCTGTCCCTTTGTGGGAACAAAAAGAGAGAGTGCCAACCAATTGGCAAGTAAAGGAAAGAGAAAAAAAGAAGAAAAAAAAAAGGAGGAGATTTATGGTTTTTTATTACTTAATTAAGGTTGAGAAGCAAGATTTTCCCCCTTAGTAATATATTTGCTTTATAAGGACCTGTAAAAAAACCCACATCAGTACTATTTGCTTGAACTTTGAATATTATGGTTGTGTAAGCGTTTACTTGAAATTTTTAAAAAAATACACAAACATCACCACTATTTATTTGAATGTGTGTAGATGGAGGATGGGTTTTGCTTCTATGATGGCAATGAAGATTTCTTAGATCGAGAAATATACAATAAGTTAGGTACTTTCTATGTGTGTAAGGTCGGGGTATCACATAGTAAACACTCCGGGTATTTTATACTACTTTCTATGTGGTACCCGGACTAGTGTAAGGTCGGGGCACCACATGGTAAATTCCCCGGATATTTTATATTACATTGGTCGGAGAACCACGTAAGAAATACTCCAGATATTTTATATTTTTGACTACTTAAATGCAATATATATATATATATATATATATAGAGAGAGAGAGAGAGAGAGAGTCCATCTCTTGCCATAAAGAATCCCAAATCCTACAAGTTTGGTTATGGTACTTTCAGCATTAATTTAAGATGGCATAACCCTTTTTTCTCAATATGATTTGCCCAAGGACTGGGGTTGACAATTCGTGTTATCGTGTCATGTTCATGTCAACACGATTATTATTCGTGTTAAGAAACCTTGACATGAACATGACGCGATTATTATTCGTGTCTAGAAACTTTGACACGAACTCAATACGATTATTGACACGAACTCAATACGATTATTATATTGGTAATACAACACGTTTAACTAATCGGGTCATTTATAATACTAACATAGCACGATTATCTAACACGTTTAGTTAAAAGAACAATCGGATTGTAAGTAGGTTCGCAGGTCAAACATGAACATAACACGATTTGTTAGCGGGTCAATCCATGTTAACACGATTACGACACAAACACGATTAACTCAGACTCATTTATTTCGTATCGTGTTAGCGTGTCGTGTCAAATATTACCACCCATGCTAAGTACCCAAGATATGACTAAAAATTTAGGGAATAGTAATGAATAGGTGACCACTAAGGTACCTACTGTGTGAAAATCAGGCAATCTCTTAAAGATGAATATGTCTTTCTGAATTGGCATCTAATTACATGTAATTATTATGACGTATATTTTTTGTAATTGACAATATTTGGTGTCAAAACTAGACATGATCGAGTTACAATCATTTATTTATATTCTTGTAATTGATTATTTAATTGAAATCTCAGAGTGAGCATGAACTTCTACACTTACCATGCAAATATTCTTCAAATGTTGAAGCTTGAATATTCGGAAGAAGGCATCAATGCTCTAAACAATGATTTGATTGATTGAAGTTTTCGGATGGTTTTGATTAAATGGGATATCATTGATCAAGTATGAGAGTCACGTGATCCATGTAAAGTGGTGAAAACACATATTTTAAATCGGGTGGTTCCAACCTTTCAAAATAGGGGTTTTGAGCTATTTTTCAAAAATTACAAGGTTGGACCGGTCCATGAGGTGTCAGTATCTCAAACCAAGACATCTGCAAGGCTGGACCGGTCCAAGTGAAGGATCGACCGATCCAAGCCTTCTAGACTGACGTTTTTGCCTTCCCTAATCCTGTTTTGACCTAGATTTGACTCTGAAATTTCCTTAAACTTTGGGACTTATTTTCTATTGATTTTTAATTTGTTTTTCAAGAAAAATTAAGGTTTTTAACATCTATAAAAACCTCATATGATTTCTCTCTCAATGTGCTTTCACGAAACTTTCAATACACATCAAACTGAGTATTTTTAGAGATAAAAAGTATAGAGATATTTTTAGAGTAGAGAATTCTTCTTTAATTCTTTGTTTATATTTCTTTGAGAAATCACACATATATATACACGATGTGTGATTTAGGTTGTGTTTCTTTCTTTTCTTGATCAATCATTCGAAAACTACTTCAGAGATTTCTTATTGATCAAGCTACTGAATTGTTTGGTTTCTTCTACAACTGTTCGTTGGTGAGAAAGAAGAAGAAGATCGCACTACGAATGGAACAGAATACTTGCTGAGTGTTCGTATTATTCCAGTTATCCTTGGGCAAGGATTGTGACATTAGTTGGAAGTCTATAGCAATTGGACAAGAGAGTCACAAAAGTATATCTAAGGCGTTTCGCATCAAGTTCTTTTCAGAGTGGAGTGGATGTGAGTCTTGAACAGAATATGTTGTACTTTAGTTCAATGATGGTGGATTTAGTTCTCTGAGGCTACAAGCATCACCTGTGATTTTTTCCTGATCTAAATTTTTCACGTATATTTGATGCATTTTTTACTTTACTGCACTTTATTTTATTTGCTTGCTTTGTGGCGTTGCTTTAATTTTTAATTGGACTTAAAATTATGATAATTTGAAAAATTAAGTAAGCGAGCAAGTAAACCTATTCACTCCTTCTAAGATTTAATCAAACTTTTGCGGTCACTTTCACAGTGCAACTCACAATTATGCATATATATTAGATGTGGTAAAAAAAAATAATTATCGATAATTGTTTGTATTCACAACCATAATGAAAGAACATAAGCAACTTAAAAAATCTTAATTGTATGGGGACTTATTTGGTCCTTTCTTTAATTTAGTCATAAGCAACTTAGAAAAAGCTTAATTGTATGGGGGACTTATTTGGTCATTTCTCTAATTTAGTCACTGACTTGTCTGAGCAATGATGTACATAAGAAACTAATATTAATCAGAAATCAAGTATGGTCACCTTGAGTTTTTGTTCTGTAACAATCAGTGGACCACCCAATTACAGTAAGTGTGAATACAAAATAGACACAGAGATGAAACAGTGCAGAAAAGACAAGTCTCTTGAAACTATAAAACATCTATGCCTCTTAACACTGTCTCCCAATTGTCAGGTTGAACAAGTTATGAGTTATGACTCTCCCTCTCTTGGATAAATATTTGCCTTGTGCAAACCAGCTTGGTAGGTGAAAAAGAACTTGCAGCTGAATGTATGCAACAATTTCAATAAATTAATATTTGTAGGGTCAGGTTATCTGCAACCCTTGAATTTATTTATGGATTGTACTTTGTAACAGCTCATCTTCTTTTGCCTAAAAAAGAACAAAATAAATTTCTAAATACAACCATAAAATTAAAATATTCATAAATGGTTAAAAAAAAGAGAGAATAAATTACCCCATAATTACATCTAAATTACTTCGTATCTTTTAATAATAGGTTGTATATTAAAAGGAAAAATTCATTGCTAGCAGGGTTTAGAGTAGGGATGACCACGGATCGAATTGGATCGAATTATGCATAATCTTAATCCGATTCGCGAATTACAGATTGACGAAAATTCAATCTAATTCTATCTATGGCAATCTGCTGATCCAATCCGTGATTGAATAGATCGGATCGGATCGGATTGACGAATTGGCCTTGTACTCCTATTTCAATTTTTTTTTGTTTACTTCAAAAATTCACAACACTTTTTAATTCACATCTCAAATGAACACCATTGTTAAATAAACAAATATAATATATATTGAGTTTTTAAGTTTACCCATGTAAGTATGTAGCATATTATATTATTATACATAAATTACTAATTATATATATATAGCCACGGATTGTCACGGATTAGATTGCGGATCGGATCGAATTTCTGACCCTCCAATCCGTGGCTAACGGATTGTAATTTTTTAATCCGCCACCAATCCATTAGCTAACGGATCGGATCAGATTCGTCCGGATCGGATTCGAGGATTTTTTATGCACCCACACACATAGACAGAGGACCCCAACAACACTTTCTTTGACTTTGAGTGAGAAGTGGAGGGTATGATGGATGAAAAGCTAGGAAGCACGCTCAACACGAACCACGGTGATACGAAAAATTCTAAAAAAATTGGACACGGACATGGTAAGGATACGACTATAAAATAATAATATAAAATATTAATATGTATTAATTATTTAACAAAAAAAAAAAACCACATTACAGAAATATTTCAATTCATCATCAAGTAATTAAAAACAAACAAACTTATAAACAAAATAAGACAAATAGATTAAAGAACCATACTTATTTAGTCATCTACGTATATTTAACTTATATTTTTAATCATAACTTAGTAGCATTTAATTTACTTTTGAAATACTTAAATATATATCACTGTTACGAAGTATTCGACATGTGTTCGAAGAGTGTCCGAGAAGTGTCTAAAAAATATTCTAAAAAGAAAAATGTTAGGACACTTATATGAAATGTCCGATACGTGTTCAAAAAGTATCCGAGCGTTCGACACAGTATCCAAGTGTCCAACATGGGTACAGCACCCTTGGTGAAGTACCGAGGGTGCTGGAGGGTGGTGGTGGCAATGCAAATTTTCTAATTTTAAAAAAGAAAAAGAAAAGATGGGTAAAATTGGAAACATGTCCTTCATAGCCAGCTGTGAAATATTGGTATTGTTCAATGGTTCGATTTATTGGTCATCTAAATTGAAAGTGTGGAGAAGTGAGAACAAGCCATTGTTTATGTGTATTGTGTGCTAGTTTCAATAAATGCACAGGACCCAATAATTTTTTTCTTTAAAAACTAAAAGAGCAACATGAATGAAGACTAGATATCTGTATTTTACTCTTAATAGATTAAAAGAGACAAGTATTAAATGTAGTCTCTTCATATCATGTCATAAGGTACTTGGTACTCAGCAAATTAAAGTAGAGAGAGAGAGAGAGAGAGAGAGGGAGGGGACCATACTGTAAGAAATTAAGAGAAGAATGGTACTCAATATAGGATACAACTTCAATTTCCCTTCCAATGGAATCTTTGGATAGGAAATTAAGATCAAGTGGAAGTTACCAACACTCAAGATTGAATATAAAATAACTTTGAATTCACAAAATATAGACAGATAACTCTGCAAATATTATTAATCAATCAATATTTTGCTCTATCATACATGTATTTATAATAAAGAAAACTTAACAGCACAAAGAAAGTTAAAAAAAATTCAACTATCTCTAAAAATTACAGCAAAAAAAAAAAAAAAATAGAATAAAAAATCTAATTACTAAAAACTACTCTATACGAAAAATTAGAATAATTCGAGTCCGTTTAATCATCTAACAAAAAATTTGAAATATTCAACAATTCTATGAACACGATTTTGGATTCCTGAACGATGGACTTCAACGAGCCCTAAACGATAGAATTTGACCGAAAAGTAGCGTACCTCAGCAGCCTTTTTTATGAGTTGGTCGGCTTTCGATCGAGAATGTATCTTTTTGGGATCAAAATGGACTCGTCAAATTTTTTTTGAAAAAATGTGTCAGCTTTCGTTTAAACTTTTGGCACTCCAAACGGTCTTCATAATCATCGGCAACCCAATCTACATCAAATCGACTTTTAACCACAAGGATGACGATTCTTTTTTTCCAGTAAATTACATGGATGGTGAAATTTTTATACTCTATTTTCCATTGTAACCAGATAAGGAAAGAGGACTTTCTTTTAGGTAATGCTAATCAGGCAAAATTCTTAGGCAGAATTCATAAATCGAAACTTTTACATCCATTGGATGCTTGCGGTAGGCCCCACCATATACATTCACCACATACATCCAATGGATGTAAAAGTTTCTGCCTACGAATTCTGTTTAAGAATTCTACCTGAGTAGCATTATCTCTTTCTTTTTGCATTGTTTTTTCTTTCTCTCACTAAATTCACAAACCAAACAAAGCATGTGGAGAAGAACAGTGGGAATATGGATTTTTTTTTATTGCAATAAATTAAAAACAAACAAACAAAAACACACTATCATCCTTTGCTGCCCACTCATTCTAATTGGTCGATCAAATGAGCTGGGAAGCCCATAGGTCTCATAGCTATGCTAGTATGGTCACCCCATTTGGGCTTAGAAATTCGAGAAAACTAGGCCCATATATCTTGCTGTTGTCTGTACAAATTGCTTGGGCCTTCCCATATCTGTGATAAGCTAAGATCAATACAGTGCCGGTTGAGGATGATGCCCCAAACCCAACAACCCGACTAGAAAATTTCATATTAAAATTCATTTTGAGTAGACTTATGTTTGAGTCGAACTTTACATTCTTTTTGGGAAAAAACCGCCTCGACCCACTCGGGCTTTGGGCTTACCAAACTTTGACTAATGTCACTAATAAATGACCCAACCGAGCGGGACAGAAAAATGGAAAGCCCAAGCCCACCCGACGGGTAGGCTCAGGGCTTGCAGGCTTTTATATGAAAAGTCATAAATGGTCTCTGGTGAGACTTGGACTCACCACCACTTCTTTGAGCACCTAGTACAAACAATTTGCATATATTTATATATACATGTATGTATTAGCTTTATAATATATAGGTTTAAAATCCTCACCATCATTATCCTTGTCTTTATCGGGTCTGTCATATGAATTTTCTTTTTTCACTTTTTTATATCATAGGTCATATGTTCTAGAGGATTTAATTTTTTATCATCATTACTTATCACTTCATTTCATGTTAATTTTAATCGACCTCTTTATCTTTGACCTTCTATACAAATCGATCTTCCTGTTCAATATATAAGTTTAGAATACATAAGTTATATTATATTCAAATAATACAATTTATATTAAGCATTTAATATATGATTTATATATTACAAAACTAATACATAAATAATTTATATAATTATACGCGAACTTATCAACAATTAGTTCTTGGTTTTGTGGTTAGTACTCTAACCTCTCCCAATGAGAGATCATGTCTTTAAACTTCATCAAAAGCATTAATTTAAATTTAACTCAAAATAGATTATATTCCTTTTATACTATGCAAGTATGTATTAAACTATTAAAGTGATGAAAAGATTATTCCTTATCTTTATTTTCACTCAACTAACGCCTCATTTGGAAAGCTTTCTAATATCAAAATGACTTCATTGATAAGACCTTCATAAATAAAATAAAAAATAGAAGAAATTTAGAAGAAAAAAGACGTTCACTAGTGCGTTTTTTAAATATACTTTAATTTTTAAATTATTTTTTTCTTGATAATATTATCCCATATCCTTAACAATGATTCTAACCCTTAGAAAGTTCAAAGTTGACAGTGGAGGCGGAGATTGTGATATTGGAAGGAAGCGGTGGTGGTGGCGATGATGATGGTGGAGGTGGAAATAGAGGTAGCAGTGACGGTGGTGGTCGAAGGTGGTAATAGCGATGGCAATGGCATTAGTGGTAGTGGTGGAAGCGGCCATAGTGGTGGTGGAAAGCAGCGGTGGGGCGGCAGTGACAGTGGAGGTGGAGGTGGAAGAAGGCGGTGGCGGCGAAAGAATGAGGGATCAAAAGAGAATACAGGTGGTGGAAAGCAGTGATGGGCCGGCAGTGACAGTGGAGGTGGAGGTGGAGGTGGTAGAAGGCGGTGGCGGCGAAAGAATGAGGGATCAAAAGAGAATACAGGACAATTTTGTTAATGTATAAAAATTACATGGACAAATTACTAAAATAATAAATTTACTTCAAAAGAAAATTTCACTTTCTAAAAGAATATTTTAAAAACAATAATTTTTTACTTTTCTAAAATGAGTTTGTTGACCATCGATTTTTTCAAAAAAAAAAAACCTTTATATATATGTAATTAAACGGTACATTTAAAAAAAAAAAAAAAAAACTTTTGATGTATAGAAAAACTTTTTGAAGTCTCGAAAAGCACCCAAACAGACACTTAATCTAAATAAAACGGATGAGACAACTTTAAGAATTTCCCTTCCCTTCTCTCTCATCTTCCTTCGCACGCCTGTTATAGCGTAACGGTCACAATCTCTCACATATGTGGCACGGTCACACAGAGTGAATCATCTTGACATCCATGAATGAAAATTCGGACTCTTTTATGCAATTCCATCTTCGCTTTCGAATCTTAAAAAGAGTCTGTAATTATGTATACGAATATAATATGTAATGTACACACAACCACGCTTGCTATGGCATCTAGTTCAAGTGAGTGCAAGTTGGCATGACAAAAAGTACGTACTAGTAAATCAATTGAAAGTCAAATAGACAAGGTCACGCTAGTCTTACGTGGTAGTAGTAAAATTTGATTTTTATCTAAAGCAAGTGGATATTTATTTTCCTAAATAATCACCGTGGATTTCAACGGAAAAAAAGGATTAGTATAGTAAAATTTATCATCGAATAAGTAGTTAAATGTTCTTTCATTCGTTAAATGGTGAAGTATAATAAATGTTTGAATCTCACATATTCTATACGATAGAAGAAAAGTGATTCAACTTTTTATTTTGTAATAATTTTTACTGTATGTATCATTCTTCATGAGTCGTTTTTCTTATATGTATGTTTATCACCCTTTATGACACACCTGCGTTTTAAAGTCATAATGACTGTGAATTCATCAAAATTCCGCCGTTTGTAATTAAGAATGCTTTCTAAAAACGAAAAGTTGACAATATTATATCGGGATAAGGTGAGACATTATATGCGCCATCCATTGACAAAGGAGTGAAAGAAAAAAAATGTTAATTTCTCATTCATTGAACTTAGCAATATTAGAAGAAAATTCTATTTTGGGAAGAAGAAAAAAAATAAATTACATCTAACAAACTTTTTTTTTTTCTATGTATTTTCAAAGTTACACTAATTGTTCTTGAAATAATGATTTATCCTCTCAATTCGAATGTTTCAAACGTGTGTTATGCGAGCAGGAGTGACGAGTCATGTCACATGACATACGATGAAATGAATACTTATTTACGAAAATCACATTTCAAAAATATTTAAATTCAATATCATTATTATTTTTTATTTTTTTGGTTTTTATCTTAAAAAAACTTAAATTTATGATTACTAAAAGTGAAATTAATATTATATTTTTATTATGTTCAACGACAAAAATAAAATAAAATAAAAAATTGTCTTCAGCTATCAGTCAAATTTAATGATGAAAAAATTCCGGATATTGTAAAACTGCAAGGTTTGACGAGTAGAGGTGTCAGTGGGAATCTAATCAATCAATTAGGGTTAAAGAGCTTCTTCACAGGCCAACCATGATGGTACAACTAGGTACTCACTGGTACAACCCCACGCGTATTTGCTTCGAACTACTACAAAAGAGTTTTTCTTTCATTACAGCCCCCTAAAACATTTCAAAATTATGTTGGGCCACAATTTTTGTTCTGTAGTTCTCACCTATATCCTCCTCTTCTTTCCAATTTTCTTAATAAAAAAATTAACCACCCATCAAAGCATCCAAAAACAAACTCATCATACATGGTCTAATTAAATTTGAAAACCCTTACTTGATAAGAGTGTAATTTTTTTTTTTTTGTTAAAATTTTAATTCTGAAGAAAAAAAAATCGTCAAACAATTATTAGAAAATACTGAAAGAAAAACATTAAACAAATAAAATATGAAGAAAAAAGGAGAATGAAATTAGGCATATGATTCTTTATTAAAGAAAAACAATATTAATATAAATATAGAGCAAAAAGATGAAGAAAAAATAATGGTAAAATATTTGATAATATGTAAATATTATAACAATTAATAATATATTTATAACATATTATATAATGTATTATGTCTGATCAGATTAAATTATAATCTAAATTTGATTTTTTTTTTAATGAATTGAAATTTGAATAATTCGCAATATATAATCAACCTTATTTTTTATAAAATCCACACATGAAGACTAGATATAAAGAACCATAAAATCCATTATTTATTTATTTATATATATAATCTTTATTTTTATTTTCGGAACACACTGTCAAATTTGCAGAAAAAAGGTCATTATGAGAAGAAAATTTTGCAGAAAAGGTCAAAACTACAAGTAAAACACGCCAGAAAGCATGCCACTGGCGGGTAGTAGCGGAAATTGTGGGACCCAACAATCCAATCCACAGCAGCGCTTAATTCTCAACACGTGTAAATGAACAGTGAATCCAGCCGCACCATAGCAAATCCCTCCCGCCAAAAGCCTCGCGTGCATAGAAGGCCATTAAACTATACTTTGACCATCTCATTAATGTCTGTCTATATACACAGTACTGTATAAATCTGCTGTGCCCCTCTCTCTCTCATCAGTTTCTCTCTCATGAATCAACGTGCCGAAGCGTGCACGAGTGCATGCGCCTACAGATATTGTAGATCCCAGACGGTGATGCGCCTAACCTAACAGAACCCTTCTTTTCACCCGATGATGATATATCCTTATGGTACGACTACTTTTTAGGGTACATAAAACTTCACTATTTTACGAGTACAACGATTATTATTTATTAAATGTAATAAAGTTATTACGACAAATCAATATGGCAATCACAGTTTAAAAACTAAATAAATATATAAATTACTCTAATTTCTATTAAAGTTTGATTTAATTACTTTCAATTAAATCAGTGAAAAATGTTTTATCAATTTTGATAGAGTGTTTGACTCCAATTGTGACGTGTAAACATAGAAGTTGAGATTCACGTAACGTGGACAAAATGTATACTTTGATGAAGACTTGTCTCTCTTTAGATAAGTCTAGTGAACTGAAAAGTCAGTCTCCTATTAGAAGACGTTCTCATTCGACTGCTATAAATACAAAGAGACGGTTCATTTACCAGATATGCAATTAATACATTATGAGTGTCTTTCTATCTTCAATAACAATTTTTGATCTCTGACTTGATCGTTGGAGCGTAGTCGGCCGGCACCACGCCTGTGTCCTTTCGATTACCCTTCTCTTGTCTTTTTTACAAGTTGGCGTTCGACCAGTCGGGGTGGATTTCAGCTTCATCAGTTGGCGCCATCATGGGAACTTTCACAAACTTGATTATTCTACCCGAAACATATACAAAGCATGATGCACCTACAATCTGGGCTAGAGACTACAGTTGGGCAGGACCCCTGCCGGCCACAACCCTCCTGCCTAACAGGACCCTCCTGCCGACCACCACCTTCCAGCCAAACAAGATCCATCTGCCCCCCCCCCCAGACCTTCCCGATCATAATTTCCTGATAACATGAGCAGGAGGCATGTAGCTCCTTGGTCAAGGAGACTTCCCTGGAGGACGCCCCGAACTCCCAAATGACCAAGAGCGTGTCGCACCGTTGGAATACCAAGTTCAGAACTTAAATCAAAGTCTGACCCAAGTACTCCAACAGAATACGGCAATCCTGTAGTGCCTCCCTACTGTGGCACCAGTGCCGTCTAGAAGCCACCTTAGGTCGATCGATCTAGAAGAGAATGATGTTGGGCGAGACAGTAAGGTTCCGGCTAAACCTGTTAATGGATCAGATTTTGATCTGAATCTGAGGCAATAATTAGGATATGGATTGGACATTCAATCCGATAATCCGTTAACGATCCGAATTCGATAATCCGTTAGCTAAACAAATTGGATATAGATCATGGTCGATCAGATCCGATAATAATCCGATCTAAAATAATTTAATATATAATTTATTTTAAATATATTATATAATGTTATAACATATAATATTTACATACTATTTAAATATATTTAATTAGCTAAACAAATCAGATACGAATTTAATTATATATAATCCGTCGGGTTATCGGATTGGATTTGATTGCCTATTTTTCTTATCGAGTTCGGATCGGATTAGGCATGATCCAGTCCGAATCCAATTCGTTTACAAGTCTAGTTCGGCAAACGACGTGGCCTAGAGCCGAGTTAGAAGTGATTGAGAAGGGACGAATCTCATTCACCTAATCCCACCTAGAGTAATAGCATAGGCACGACCCTAATTGTATCCCAGAAGCCTGTGAATACTGCTGCTATGACCCCGTAACACCATAAGAACTACTCCTCTTCTGTGGGCAATCTTTAACCAAATAACCCACCTATCCACATCTATAGCACTTTCTCACATCTCCCTCAGGTATAGGTTGCAACTATGGGCATTTTGACTTGTAATGACCCATCTGTTGACACTGATAACACTTCACCTTGTCTTGAGGTGATCCAATAAGCATAGACACCGTGGAGAAAGACTGTGTCAATTATGGACCTTTAGAGAAAGAACTACTCGCCTTATGCTTCTTATTTGAATTTTTCTTCGAATGAGAACCCACATTTTGAGACTGATTTCTCATGTCCCATGTCCTTCTAATATCATTGTCATCTGCCTCCGCCAACCATGTCCGTCTCACCACCTCTGTATAGCTTGGCAAGTCCAAGATAGTAACATTGGCTCACAGTTCAAACCGAAGCCCTTTCACGAATCTCCTTTCCTTGGCTTGCTCGTTTGCTACTATCTCTGGCGCAAATTGAGATAAGGCAATAAATTTGTTTGTGTACTCTATTACACTCATTCCTCCTTGAATCAAGTATATGAATTCATCTTGCAAAACCTCTTTTTCAGAAACAATCTTCTAAAAATCTCCCATTCTATGTTCCTCACTTTATGAGTATAAGTCATGGATTTTCACCATAAGTCCGCTGCCCCCGTCAACTGAATTGGAATCACTGACATCCTCAAATTATCTTCATCTATCCTAAACACATCAAATGCTTTGGACATCTATTCTAACCAATCTTTTGCTGTCATAGGATCCGATCTCCCATCAAACATATGAGGGTTCATATTCTTCAACAACTCAAGAGCTTTCAATGCCCTATTTTCACCTCCTTGTGCTTGATTCTGTGGACCTTTATTGGCGGTTCGAGCCAACAATTGGATGGCAGCAGTCATCTCTCGAACTAGCTGTGCTCCATCTATCAATGGTGGTGGTGATGGAATTGGATCCACACCCTTACCACATCTTTTTCTCGTTGGCATGATTCTAATAAATATTTTCAAAAAAGATTAATCACATGCATATGTCAATTAATCAATGCTACTCACTTATAGAAACATGTTATTGTATGTAACAGAATTTACAACACATAACACGTAAGTGTCACCTAAACCCAACCCTTACCCCACATCCTTAGGCATCTCAACCTAATACTGACATTCTCTTCCACGGTTGTTCAAACTTATTTAAGTTATAACCATCGATCAATACCCTTCGTCCCTAGATATTCCAACCTAAAATCGACATTCGACCCTTAACCTTCTTCCTTAGGTATTCAAACCTAGTTAAGCTCTGATACTATGTTATCACGCCCCTATTTTTGACTCCCGAAAATCAAAGGTGAACATTGAAAGTCACATCCGATTCGCACTCATGAACCGCTAAATTCCAGAACTTGACTTCCTATGTATTTGAAATTTTAGAATGATACTTAGTCCATTAGAAAGAGGATTAAAAAATGCTAAATTTAAAAAAAAATCATGCTCAAATCCGAGTTAAAAGAAAGAAGTTACTCTCGATTGAAGTTTGGACCAATTTTAAAGCATTCTGTAAATAGTAATTACAATCCGTCGTAAATACAAGGGTGATTGTGTCCATTCACTTTAATGAATTACCTCAACCACTAAATCAACGTAGAATCGTAATTACATACATATATGATTCACCCTCAATAATCCATTATGGCCCACATATGACCACACATTACATCCCCAAATAATTCTCCAATTCTATCTCAACAATCCACCCAATCACACATTACGATGCATCGCACAAGGTGTGTAACATCCTGCAAAATCCACTGAAATTTCACTTAAAACACCCAATTATTTACAATGCATCGTTATTGGGTTTACGATGCATCGTAATGGGAGTGACGATGCATCGTAATCAGTCACCCTGTCATATTAACAAATCCACCAAGTGATTATAACAATCATTCTTCTCCTAATTCATCATCCTAAATATACAATCATAGAACATAATTATCTTTTTTACACATCTCAAGTATCAATAAAGTGATAATTCATCACAATAAGATTCCACCTCATACACTTAAAACACAAAAATGATAATTCATGCATTATCATACACATACTTCAAAATCATACATAATATTTTCCAAAATTTATATTTTAACCACATGTGACAATTAATTTTAAAATCTACATGGGTCAAGATAAATCAAATACAAATAAAACATTTTTAAGAAGCTAGTCCACATGCCACAAGTCGGCATGGACGTCTTTACACATGTCTCAAAACACAAAAGTTCAAAAATAGAGTTCTTCTACTATATGTTCAACTCATGATTGTGCATCCTCAACCACCTCCTTACCTTGTTCTGAAAGTGTTAGTATAGGAGGATGAGCAATTTCAACAGGCACAAGGTTAACATATTGTGCAATCCATTCAAATTCACATTTCATATTTAATGCATAAATACCAAAAACTGTTTTAACAACTATGTGCCATATTTCCTAACATTTTTAGTCAAATCTCATATTTTTCATTCAAGTTGTGGCATAGATATCAAATGTAACTTGACAAGCACATAACAACAAAATCATGTATTAAGGCATATTCCATCATATTTATGACATGACATAACCAAAATTGAATTAAAATTCACACAAGTCATGTAAATCACCTAAATTACACATAAGACTCAACACGCTATCAGAATTAGTTCACACACACACACAAAAGATATGTACCGAAATCCCATATCTCAAGTTTATAGTTATTACAGGCTACTAACCCATGCGGTTACCACCCATTTTGCACACGTTTGAGGCTTTTCAACCCCCAAGGATATGTTCTCTGACTACTTTTCCATAAGCCACCTCCGAGACACTACCTCCACTCACACAAAATACATCACATTTTGCATACACAATTACAAGTCACGATGCATTGCACCCATTATATATCCTAGTTTCATTATAGTATGTCAAGCAAGAATCATAAGACATGAACATAAGCTTAACCCCCAAAATTAAGTTTTTATCATTTTCCCCAAAAATCCCATATATGTCATGCATACACCATTTTGCACATATAAGCAATCCATGTAATATAAAATATATACCAAGTATTTCTAGTCATAAGAAACATATGCATATCCATATAGAACAAAAATTCCAACACAGAAAACTTACACATCATATATTACATGACAAACATCAATTTTATGCCAATAAATGAAATTAAACTTTAAATTAGAAGAAACAATACCCACCCCTACCTTAATAGTTATAGTCTCAAGCTATTTCACACTTTCACCAACACCAAAGTTGTCTAACCATGACTTTGTTCGGTTCCAAGCGAAACCCTTGCCGCGTAGAACACACTTTCCTTCTTCGATGTCTTCCGAATCAAACCCTAACACCTTCTAAATCTAGAGAGAAGTTGAAGAACATAAAGAGGAGAGAAAGAGGAGCTTGGGCGGCTATTTAGAGAGAGAAACAAGTCGCTGAAATATTTGTAGTTGATATTTATAAGCCCCATGCCGTAAAAAGAACAAAATGCCCTTACTCACTTAACGTACCTTCCTGGCCTCTGTTTTCGAATCTGAAAGAAGTTATGGACTCGAAATCACTTCTACATCTCTCCAAATATTTTAATTGGTTTATAACCAAAAATAAAATTTTAAAAAAAAATATCCAAATTTTCGGGCCCACCTGACCCCTATCCCAGGTCCTGACGAACCAAAATTTCAAACGAGCTAAATTACTCACAAAACTCCCCAGACCTCTAAATTAGTTCCCACATATGTAAATCACACTTATAACATATGAAAAATATTTAAATTCCTATTTTACAAAATAAAATAAAAATTCGGATCTCTACAAATTAATTCCGAGAACATTGTACAGGGGACCCTACGATGACACACCTCCAAAAAGGGCCTTTAATAAAAAATACGGGATGAATTAATTTCGAGAACATTGTCAAAGAGCCTCGTGGAGGGACACCTCCAAAGGGGATCTTTTAAAGATGCGGAATAAGTTAATTCTGAAAAAATAGTAATTGACCCTATAAGACACAACCCACCAAAGGGGATGTTAACTGATAACAAGATTCTTTTGCAAGATTATGCCATAAAGTTATTTTCTTATAAAATAAGGAACACCTCAGTAAGAAAGCAAATAACTCTTCAGTAATTAACAAAAGGGGTTACAAGACCATAAGCAGAAACGTTATGGGAGAAAACTGCTACAATAGAAAAGAAAGGGTGCATCAAGAGTCAGACTCCTCGTCCTCATCCCCTTTCAGCTATAAATAGAAAAAGTCAATCTCTGGCCACTCGCCTTGTGTCATAGTACAAAAATATTCAAAGCCCTGATATATGACTCATCATATATCTTGTCAAAATCAAATGAGTCTTTGAATTTATTGACAGCCACTACTTGGAACCTCGGTAGGTCGGTATTCCAGTGTGCCATCTCCTCCCTGTCATGGCAGATCTGAGAGTTGAGAATGTCAATCTCTCCAACTTGAGAAGCATGAGAAGTGCGCAGAGACTCTATTTCTGAATTTAGCGTGGAATACTTAGTATGGAAAGAGGCGCACTCAGCATTGAAGGAAGCTTTCTACTTCTCGAGTTCAGTCACCATCCATATAAGGCAGTTGGAGACGGATTTGACAAATGTTATGCCTTGTTGAATAACATTAAACTATGCATAAGCATATAGAAGACGAGATTGACAAAACAAAGTAAAAAAAGATTCAAACCTTAGCCATAGTGGCTAGGAGGTGTCAAGTAGAAGCAGGTACCCCGAACGCATCCACCTGCTCAAGATCACTCTGAATGACATATTGATTGGTCCGGTGAATGAAAAAAGATGGATCATTTAGCATCGACCTAGTGCCGTTAACAACAGATGAGAAAGACGCCCGAGAGCCGTCATTCCCAAAAAGCTGAGTCGTAGGTACCCCAAAAGAGCCTGGGTTTGGAATACTACTGTCACTTAACAATTGATTCTGCAGCACCCTAAAGGAGCCCAGGTCCAGAATGCTCTCAGGGGTGACAATTGCAGCACGAAGAAGGTTCCCAATCGAGAGAGGAGATGATAGGTCCCCAGCTCGAGTAATCGCAAGCGTTCTTGGCTTTTTCTGTATAGAGGGAGAAGAAAAAGAGGCGACACCTTTACTCTTGAGAAGAGCCTTCCCTAGCCGCCTTTGTGATGTCCCGAGTCATAAGATACATGAGCACAGTCTTTTAAAAAGGGAAAAGTACACAGGAATAAAGAAAGGACAAGAAAGCAAACGGTTAGAAAGCAATGTTTAGATTCCAACAGTTGCAAAATGTACTGAACAAAGGAGCTGGCCAGCCCTTAAGGGCGGTAGGCCGACCCTCAAAAAAAAAAAAAGGAAAAAGTGTGTATAAGTGCTCTTATCAATCGAAGTCAAAAGTAAGAGGAGTCCATTCAGGCAACAAGCACATGCTTGATAAAGCTGAGGCCTAATCAGGCCAAGGATCAGGTTTTAGCCCATAGGTCAAGATAAAAGTCTAATAAAAATTGTTTGGGTCAAAGATTTATTTGTACAGCCTAAAAGGCCAGCCATAGTGTTCCTAAGGACCGACAAGCTACCCTCATGAATAAGAGGGCATCTAATAGAGTGTTTGACTCCAGTTGTGACACGTGTAAACATAGAAGTTGAAACTGACGTGACATGGGCAAAAGGTATACTTTGACTAGGACTTTCCTCTCTCCAGATAAGTCTAGGAAATTAATACCCTCTAAGTGCCTTTCTAGCTTTAATAAGTCTTTTTGATCTTTGACTTGATCGTCGGAGAGTAGTCGGCCGACACCACACCGGTGTCCTTCCGATTACCCTTCTCTTATTTTTTTTAAAGGTTGGCGTTTGACTGGTCGGGGTGGATTTCAGCTTCATCAAACTTCTTTTGAAATTTGATTAACTTTACTGTTAGACAGACAATTAAAATGCCAAAACTATCATTCTTTTGAAGTAAACTGACTAAATGAATTTTGATCATTATTTTAAATTACAATCTTAACCATAACTATGTAGACTAAAATGACCAAATGAACTTTGATGTCTTATATAAATGTTTTGAATCTAGGGTAGTTTGGTAAATTTATGGTTAATGTTCACTTTTTTAACAGTTACTAGCTCTGAGAAGGGTGTCAGAGTTATTTTTTAAAAACCTTAATCGAAGGGTAATTAAGCCAAACCTCATGAAAGGTCAAAGTAAGTTTTTCTAAAAACAATTACATGTTTATTAAAGAAAAATAATTCTAGAAGTTCTAATCAAATCTTGTTATTGACTGATGTGACAGTCATCAAAATAAACACTCTAACAAGAAACTTTATGTTTATTTATCACAGACTAAAAGTCATTGTTAGACATTATTTATTGGCGTCACATAAAAAAATCAATCAGTCAATTTAGCATTACTCTTTTTAAAGTAATGAATGTTAATTTTTTTAAGTGACAATGTTAGTTTCTTGAAATAATATAGATGTAGAGTAAGGTATAGCAGGTGCAATTCTATGTGCTCCCTGTGTTAAGTATATACCGCATCGATTCGGACCGGACCAGGGTTGATTTGATTTGAATCCAATAAAGATATTCCTTGATATGATCTGACAACTCAATGGATAATTCATGAATAAATCCATATCTGATTTGTTAGGAATCGGATATTTGATTTGATAATTCGATCCGCTAAGTGTACTTTTTTATAATAAAAAAAAGTAATGTGAAAAAAAGATCAATAAACAGTTATTAGAATATAAAAAAAGAGAGGAAATGGAAGACAAATAAAATATGAAAGAAAAAGAAAATAAAATTAGATATGTTACTCTCTCTTAAATACTAACACTCAAGAATAGGAAAAAAACAAAGAAAGGAAAGAAGAAGAGGCGAAAATAATAATAAAAATATATTGATAATATTTAAATGTTATACATTATAGCATTAGATAATATATTTTTAACATATTATATTATATATTTTGTTATTATCAGAATAGATTAACTATAATTCATATTTGATTTGCTTACCCAATAGATTATCGGACCGGACCATCAACGGGTTATCAGATCAAAATCCGATCCATTGACAATACTAGTTACATAGTTTAATCCGACAGCCTTTTCATCTGAACGCATTGGTTTGAGAACAAGGATGACAACAAACCAGGTATGAGACGGGGTTTCGAAAACCTACCCCACTCCATTTATCAATCTCTAATCTTATCCACGTCCTAAAATTGAGACGGGTTTCTACTTTAAATTCCATTCCTATAGCATGATTGAAACTAACAATTTGTTGTCCTTGCCCCATCCCAGCTCGCCACCTCTATCCTAATTCAAGAAACTGCAAGAGAAATAGGAAGGGAGGGAGAGAGAGACGATAAGATTTTGAAAATTTCTTAAAAATCAAATATGTAATATATAGATTACTGAGAAAGAGACAATCGTTGTGGCAGAGAGAGGATCATCTCTGTAGAGAAAGAAGATAAATGATTGTATGTATAGAGGAGTGGTGGTTGGTGGCAATGGGGTAGGGGAGGGAGTGGCTGGTAAACCCTTATAAAAGTAAAGCGATATATATATATATATATAAGGAAAATAATAAATCTTCCGACTTTCAGCAATTTTTGAATGGGTGTACGTGAGATGGGTGATGACGTCATCATGATCCTATGATGACATCATGATGACGTTATCACCCCTCTCACATTTACTCATTTGAAAATTTTTGAATTCGGCTTTTCTATCACTGCTCTATATATTATGGTGTTTGTGAAATAAATAGAGTAAATAAAGGTATATATATAATTGTGCTATCTAATCGTGGCAGGTTTGGGTGGGTTTAATGCATACCTATCCCCGCCCCGAAGTCATATTGAGTTACACATTATAATCTCATACCTGCCCCTAATCCATTTAAACACATACCATTCCTTTCCCATTAGGGTAGGCCGGGCCAAATTGTCACCCTAATTTGAGAATGTGAAGGTAAAATATTCACAAATTAATTAATATCTCTGTTGTACAAAATTCATCTATTCCAATTTTATACTTCTTTTACTTCAAAATATTCCGCCATCTTTTATTTTTGGTTGTATCAAAAAATCACGCCTCATTTCAATATTGAAGTAAAATAATTTTATCATTTCAATTTTGTTTTTTAAGTTTTGAAAAAATTTCATCTTATCAATATAAATATTTAAACTTGTAGATTTCAAAGTAGAAGAATGCTAGTGGAGTTTTATGTGATAAACGAATGCCAAATAAATTAAAAGGGAAAGTATATTGGACAATGATTAGACCGGCTATGGTATAGGTGAAATGTTAAGTTCTAAAAAAAAAATACGAAAAACTCATGCATGTGTCGGAAATGCAAATGTTAAGATGAATGTTAGGAGGAAGTAGAAAAGATAAAAATTAATAATAAAAGAATTAGGGAGTGAATACGCCAATTAGCGAGAAAATAAGTAAGAATAGAATTAGGTGATACGAGGACATTCAAAGCTGTCCTATAAATGCTCTCGTGAGAAAAGAAGAAAATAACGGCAAAAGAATAAATTTAGTATAAGATATGACATAGGGTAGAAAATAGTGGAAAAAAGAAAATTCATGTAAAGTAAGGAATAAAAAATAAAAAGAATAAAAAGATACGTGGATGATGATGAAAGTTGAAAATTTCAAAATAGTTCAATGCAATTATGTCTCGTTAAAAAATTAAAATCCAAAAATGAGACAAAAGGGTCAAAAAAAACTGGGACCATCTTCTTTCCCTTTTGGTAAATAAATGTACCAACACACACACACACACACACTGATTTTCCCTGTTTTATGCCTTGTGAGTCGATCACTGGTTGATGGTGATGGACCAGTTGGTGATGCAAGGAGAACATACACCTGAGGATGATGGGAAAGGTACCTTTGTGTCAACTTTGGCACAGATTAGGCGGCGTGTTAACTAAAGGTGTGTGAGTCGCGTGGGACACTTTTTCACCTAAAGTCTGCAGTTCCTTACTGTACTCAAGATTTGCCTGTCGGTAGAGAGAGATTTTCATTCTATTTTCTATTGTTTTTTAGTAATTAAAATAAAACTAGTTTGTTTTATTTAAAATTAATAATAGAATTGATTACTGTAGTTGATACATGATAGTTTACTAAACACACTTATTAAAGTCAAACCCACCATTCACTGGGTCCACATACCACAGTCCTTTTAAAGACTTTATTTATTTTATTATTTCGTGAACTGTAAAATATATATATATTTGCATATAAATTTTTATAATTTCAAAATTTGTAAAAACTTATCTTCTATTGCAGATGTTTGAATTTTTTGAAGTTCCAAAAATATTATTTTTGTCATTTCATATTTTGCTTTTTTAATAAATAAATTCAAAAGCGTTTTCTTTGTCATTTCACGTTTTACATTTTTCTAAAAGAAATTATAATGTAAGAGTATTTTAATAATTTTATTGTTCAATTTTTTTCAAATTAAAGATTTGTCCGGTTTTTGCACATTTTATATACAGTGGCTAGGAGTGTTTAAAATTTGTTTTGTTAATTTTTTTTTTAAAGTGTATATGAATATTAACTTGAGGAGAGTTTTTTGTTTTTCTAAATTTTTTTTTTTTTTTTTAGAGTTTTAAAAAAATTGTTTGAAAATGACTTGATAAAAGAAAGAGATCAGTTTATTTATTTATTTTCTTATTTTGCAATTTAGAACTTCTAACACACTTTTCTTTCACACATGTCCTTGTACTATATAAGATGCCTTTAGTTGAAATGATAAATAGAGCCAAATATGTATGGCCAAATTTCTGTTGCAGTGGGAGGGCCTTGTCCTCTGGCTTTTAAAGCTCATTGAGACTCTTCCATCATTCTAGAGATCACATTGGCTGTCCTTATATATATATATATATATTAATTTGGCTGTCCTTTTGCATTTTTCTGCAGTTACTACTCCATATGGTAATTTATTCCCTATCTATGACAGTTGTTGTAAAATTTCATATTAATTATGAGGTTGTAGAACTTGTAAGTTGTACCAAGATTCCCATCCAAGTCAAACAAGTTTCTTATGCTCTGTTTTGGTAGCATCGAATAAGAACTTTAAATTTTGACGTATAAAAAATTTAGTTCAAAATTTGTACTAAATTTCCTCCAACTTTAAATTCAAAGCGACAAATCGATGTTTCCAAACACGACATTAGAGTACCTATAAATCTAGCCTGCTCGATAAAGAAATTCTGATCCATCTGTGTATCCAATTCGGTTCCTCTCATAAATATTTTAGAATCTAATAGTGTGTTTCAAATTGACAACGTACATCGATAATGCAACACGAATATAATAACGATATAACATATTTATATTAAGAATGCAATACCCTTTCTCCTTTCTCGGGTAGTCGTTTACCTCATTGGTGTGAATATATCGTGAGAAGAAGATTAGAAATTAATTTGATAACATTTTGCAACGTTAAATGAACTAAATATGATTGAATTGGATTGAGTTGAAAAACATAATCGAAGAAAAATACTTTATACTTGAGTTGATTCATTCGCAAAATTAGTCGTTGATCATTACTATTATTATTATTATTAAACGAGGGTTTGATCATTTTTGAAGTTTTATTTTGTTTTTATTCTACAAGAAAACATCGATTTTCTTAATTATTATCGGTAATTCGATTTAATTATTTGATTATTGAATGGAGAGTAATCTTCAAAATTATATTTGGCCACGTGCAATTTAATTATTATTATTGCTGTTGTTAAACTTGATTTGTTTTTAAAGTGTCTCTACCACATTAACTAAGGTCAACTTACACATCAAAGTACAAAAAAACACACTAAGACACCATCTCATTATTCTTGCTTAGGAATTCAACTTAATTATTCCCATTTATATGTAGTTGTTTTATATATATATATATATATATAATTGCATTAATGCCAGCTGTTGGTTGATCAATTTGACCTTTTTTTAAAAGGAAGTTAACAAACCATAAGCCACATTCAACCTATAATGAAATAGTTGAAAATTGATCAAAGCTAATGATGTCTCATCCAACCTTTTATTACCTTTAAACCAAAAAATATATAGACGAGCATAGGAATTATATTTGTTAAAAAATAGTCCTTATAATTACTTGAAAATGGACACACGATGTATATATATATATTTATATTTATATACGTGTGTGCGCGTGCATTGAGTTCATTCTCCAATTAGTGATTGAGTTATTAATTATTAAAGTGTGATTCCATTACTTCTAATGCGTGCAAAAGTCACCATACTACCAAACTTGTGGTTGCTCAATATATATATATATATATATATATATATATATATATATATATATATATATCAAAGTAATTGAATATATGACCATTATGATCAAATGCTTGCTTGCATTTTTTGTTTTTTTTTTTCATATATATTGAGGTACAAAATAATCAAAAGTGTGAAATCTGATACTCTGATAGTACTTGTTATGTAGCTTGTATAGTGAGGGGCGGGTTGATGATCGAATTCTTTGTAATTCATTTTGCTTTTCATTATATCAAAATCTCGACTATGCGTAAACAAGGTTTTAACTTTGAGTAAATCACACAATTATATATATATATATATATATATATATATATATATATATTTGTGTGTGTGTGTGTATTTTCTTGTTATTTATTTATTTATTTATTTATATATCTGACATATCTTGAATTAGAATCAGAATTGTTTTTCAAAATACAAAAAAATTGAACTACATATGAAAAGTGATTAAATTCAAATTTTTTCGGTTGACATCACAAACTTGTTCTCTAAATTCTGACACGCGGTTAAGGAGTTTCGTTTAGGATGAATCGTGAATTCAGACTTCTGAGTTCGACTCTCATATAGCGCAAAAAGATTTAAACTTAAACAATGCACGTGATTTACGAAAAATTGCATGCATGAGAGTTAAAAAAAATTCCAACACATCAAAAATCCTGTTGTTCTTCTTTTACTATGGAAACTTAGGCTTGTTTGCACTACTTCAGCACTCCGCTAGTTGTGGGAAGTTATCTTCAACATCACATTAAAGTCACCATGATGAGAGTTTATATTTTCTTGCCAATTAAGGAACATAACTGTGTAACCACCAATTCCAATATGATGCTCATCAATCACTACCAGTTAGGTGCCTTTTTGATATATATAAGGCATCCTCGGGATAATTCAAATCGAAGCAATTGGATGTCCGACTCGGGCCTATATGACATGACCGATCAATAGAAATACTCCAATACTCCACTTTTGTCATATATTCCATACATCACATTAGATAGATATCATATTCATGGAATACGATTCACTTTCAAGATGTCTTGGTGGTGAAATGGTAGACACGCGAGACTCAAAATCTCGTGCTAAAGAGCATGGAGGTTCGAGTCCTCTTCAAGGCATAACATTGAGAATGCTCATTGAATGAGCAATTCAATAAGAGAGCTCGGATCGGACGTCATGACAGTTGTTACGAGTACATTTTAAATAAAAACAATAATGCACAAATTACATCGTCATGTAATCAATATTAAGGCCAAAAATAGTTGTTTAATTTGGTGAAATGAAGTTAAAATAAAGAGAATGTAAATGTTTAACTATTTCGTTTCATCTACGGTAAATTAATTTTGTTATGAAATTTTGATTATATAATTTTCAGTATTTTATACATGATCATGAATTCATGAGAGACTTGAATTCCAAGGTAGAATCATTTAACACATCAATCACACGTGTGTGATGGGGTATGATGATGGCCAAGTATAATGTAATCAATATCTTAACCTTGAGCCACTGCATTAATTATTAAAATATAGAATTATTTTCTCCATTCAAGATACTTTATTTCTTAAATAATTTAGTTTGACTTGATTAAAGATGAGTTTAATCTCGTTTGATAAATGAGTTTAAACTCAAAAACTCATAGTTTGCCTTGTTAAATTTGTGAATCCATTAAAATTATTAACGCGGCTTCGTGAACAAACTCGTTAAAAAAGTCATGAAAATGTCTATTAGGGATTTTGGTTTATAATAAAAAAAATTATCCTTATTAATATTGGTGTTGAGCTCAGTATGTAATCTGTTTAGTGCGGGCAGGTGGAGAGAGATTTGTTTCGCTTTCCAAGCGTGGGTGTTTTTGTTAGAGAATCATGGCATTTGGTCTTATGTTCCCACCCCCTTCCCCCACCAAACTCAACTATATATATATATATATATATATATATATTCAAGTGTGTATCAATGTTAATACGCAACATGTCACATCCTCCATTCGGTTTCATATTGTATAATTGTTCTTTCGAAAAGAAAAAAAATGGTAAACAAGTCATTGCCTTTTAAATCCTGAGAAGGTTCTAACCTTTTTCTTCTTTTTTTTTTAATTAAAAAAACACCATTTTCATTTGATAGATATAAAAGTTAAAACATCAAAATATGAACCAAATTTATGTAAATCTATTTAGGAAATATTATACTGAACATATCAATTCAAAACTTCTTAATTACAACATTAGAATTGAGCTATAATGCCCACACGTGTGTCATTTCTTTATATTTATAAGAATCTGTTATATATTGTAGGCGAATTTTAATACAAGTATGTTTATATATAATAATAGCTTTATGAAGAGATGGTGATCTTCTTGTCCTAATAATTCAATATAAACTTTATATCAATATTATATTTAAGCATTATGTTTAAATATCTCTTAAAAAAAATCACAATCTAACATAAAAAAAAATGATAAAAGATTAATCTTACGATTCAAAATATTTATGACTATCTAAGGTCTAAAATAACTCTCTTTATCGTCGATCTAAAGGTTACAATTCACTCATTATATTCACACCTAAATTTATATACACATTCACTTACCCTCACACCCATGTATATATATATATATTAGGAAGGGAGATTACAAGCCTCTAACAACTTACATCATGTATCAGCATCAGTGGGTAGTTGAATGGAATCATACATAAATATTTCTGGTTTGGTAAACTACTAAACATCATCTAAATAAGTCATGTGACTTCACTTAAGTGGTCAATCCACAACCACCAATCTGTGTCAAACCCTTAATAGGTGTCCAATCATATTTAAAAAGTGTAAAATTAATTAAAATAAAAATGCTGCTTAATAAACAATGTCACAGTTAAAGTAAGTATGATGATTGAATAAGCCACAAGGAGTGGGGAAGAAATTCTTTGCTTTACATCTCATATACATATTTGTGTGTGTATATTTATATATATAATATATGAGAGAGAGGGAGAGAGAGAGAGTATTGGTGCTGGAAAAGGGGATGGAACTCGAGGGGGTGTGTTTGTTGTTCCCTCCACTCCAAACAAGAGACCATGAAACTATACATGTTATTAACCTTATTTATATTAGGGTTCATAAATAATTGGGTGTCATTGATTTTCTTGTCTGGCTAGAAGATCTCCTTCGGGTGATTACATCATGGTCTTTTTAATTTTTTATTAGCCAAACAGTGGCTTGATTAGGCATAGCAGTTTTTTTTTTTTTTCTCTAGCCTTTGCAATTCTAATCAATACTTCATTTTGGGATCTTTCAATTTCACCAGCACTACTGCTGAGATCCGGAATTTTTTTTATTTAATTAAATATTTTATTTTTAATATTTCATTTCTATGTTTAGAATATATTTTGATGTTCAGGTTTCCAATTTCAAGTATTGATTTGATCCTGGTCATTTTCAAAGTTAAAGAATAGTTTTACAAAATTGTGGGACTGAGGATATGTTTGTCTTTTTCAAAAAGATTTGGAACGATTTCGAATTTTTTTTAAAAGTGAAGGGTATTTAAGAATTTCACATTATGAATGCCTAAATAGTACCATTGTAAATTATTTGAAAAAGAATGACATTGTGGTTGTTTTAGAGTAAAATGGAGGGTAAAATAGACTTTTCACTTGGGAGAGTTTAGAAGCTTCTAAAAGGGGTGGGAGATATAGATGTATATCTTTAGGTTTTGAGCTAGAAAAGGTAAAATTGTCTTCCTCTTTCCCCATAAGATCTACTAGCCCTTTTCTTTTCCTCTTCATCTCTCATTTTGCTCTCTTTATTCCTCAATTGAAGGTGCTTGAAAGTTAGGCTTGGTCCAAGGTTGCTGGTGGTGGTTAATGGTGGTGCTAGTAGCATGTAAGTGTTTCCTTTCACCACTTTTGTCCATTTTGTTTTCTACTTTCCTCTCTTCATATTCTTTTTTAATTATTGAAGTTTGAAGAATGAGTATTGTGTATGGTTTGTAATGTTAGAACCTTTAGGACTTAAAGGATTCCATTTCCTTCCATTGATTTCTCCATTAAAGCTTTTGAAGAAAAGTTAGGGCTTCAAATTGAATTTGGAGGTTTCTTCAATCCATCTTGAATTTGAGGTAGGGATGAGTTTAACTTCCTTTTCTAATGTTTTAAGACTTTAGGAAGTGTTAGGTTGATATTCTAACATGAATTGCAAAATTTGTAACTTAAAGTCTACTTTATTTCATGAAAAATTGGAGCTTTTGTGTTTTAAGCATGCTAAATGTGTTTAGACCTTGGATTATTCTTATTAGCATTATTATGGAGGTTTACTATTAAGACATGTATGCCATTGGATCACTCGTGCTCTTAGTCTGAAATTAAAGTACACTTTATTGCTTGATAATTCTAATGTCGTATAAGAACTAGAAGTTCTAAATTACTTTTATAGTAATTGTGCTAATGATTGTAAATTTATGGAAGTCTTGAATCATCCATTGGTGTATGAGGACTACTCTGTTGACGCGTGTGCCACGCCTATTTGAGTTACATGTGGGGTGTGTGTGTGTGTGTGCACGCACGTCATCTGCACTGTATCTAAATAAGCAAACTATTCATTTCAAGTTTTATGCTCTTTAAACCATTATAAATATGTTTATTATTCCATTATTTATGGACAGGTTATGGTTCCATTGTTTATGGGCAGGTTATATTTCATGCTTATGTGTAAATGTATATTAGTGAATACTTGTGAAGTATGTGGGAATGGAAATAGGAGCATGTTAGAAAGAACAACATTGCGTGTATGTTCCCTTATGAATTCTTACTTCAGTTTGAAATGTTTAGGGGGGACAGTTGAGTCATTTCTATTGAGCCATCAGTCCTCACCCTACAGATGTGTCACATTTTTCAGAAAAAAAGGGACGAAAAGGATGTTGCTTGAGCTCCAGAAAGCTTGAAGTGACATATTTTATTTTGGTGTTTTATAGTTATACTTGCATATATTAGGTATAACTTGGATAACATGTATGTTATTTTATTCGGGGCCAGTCTGTTGGCTTAGTACTTCTGTACTTGTATGACATGTTATATTCAGGAGTTTTGTGATTTATCTTTTCTATTGAGTATGTTTAGTGCATGCTAATTATAGTTAAGTTGTTTATCGGATCCGCGGTGACGACTTTGATGTCGGCTCGGGGTCCGGGGTTCGGATCATTTTTATTCCTTTCTTCTTTTTTCTTTTAGTCATAAATCGGGTCTTTGGGATTCGGGGCTTAACAACGTGGTATCAAAGCACTAGGTTGAAAACCTAGGGACGATAGTACAGGTCTCACACAGTGTTGCATGCTTATGTGCTAAGGTGTTCACATGCTCACATGTTTTGTTTTCTATGTGTTATGAGTTTCACGTTGTATGCATTGTCGAGTGGTGTTTATGAGTTACTTGTAGGAGTTGGTTACATGTTATTGATTTGACTCTTATTTGTAACTTAGAGGATGGCACCGAAGAAACGAGGACGTGGACAGGGCGCAAGTCTTGAGATGATTAATATGTTTAATATCATGAGGGATATGGCCGTTGCGATCTAGATGATGACAGCTAGTGCAATGATAGGTGTTCAGATAGCCCAGGCTCAACCAGCACCGGGTCAGCCGGCCCTAGTTGATGTAAATGATAGGGCAATGAGGGTTCTTAAGCGGTTCCAGAAGCTCCATCCACTTAAGTTTGCGGGTGTACCAGATCCTCATGGGGCAGAGGATTGGCTTGAGCTAGTTGCTACTATCATTGAGGCTATAGGAATTGGGGAGGTCTACTTGAAGGTGAAACATGCTTCCTTCTAGCTTACGGGGGTAGTAACGATATAGTGGAAGTCTACTCGCACTACCCATGTAGTAGCAGAGATGACCTGGGAGATCTTCAAAGAACTCTTCCTAGTGCATTTCTTTCTTCGCACTTTTCGAATGGAATTGAGGAAAGATTTCGGTTCTCTTGTTCAGGGAGACATGAGTGTGTTGGAGTATGAGACGAGGTTTACTTCTCTATCTCATTTTGCCCCAGAGTTTATAGCGACAGAGAAGTTGAAGGTTCTGAAATTTATTGAAGGACTGAGACAAGGAATTGGATATGGACTCGCAATCATGGAGTTGACCACATATGCTGAAGCATTACAGAAATCATTGATTTCAGAGGTAGAGTTTTGTAATGCTCAAAGGGGTAGGGATCAGCAGAAGGCTGAGGCTTCTCACCCGAAGAGTCAACAAAGGAAGAGGCTGAGAGAGGATGGTTCTCCCTCTTAGGTACCTCAGTAGATACGGTCGATAGCTTCTACACTTATGACCACAGGATCATTCCGGTTAGGTGTAATTTGTCACCATTATAAGTAGAAGGGACACTACAGGTCTCACTACCCACAACTTCAGGTGGCTAGGCCTACCTAGTCAGCACAGCCGGTATAGGGTAAGGACCCAAGAGGTTGTCATGGATGTGGTCAACTGGGACACTACAAGAGGGATTGTCCTCAGCAGTCAAGCAGTGATGGTGGGATCAGCTTACGCCAAGTTCTGGCTTAATCAACGACACAGACAGGTTTCAGGACTCTGCAGCCATAGAGGCCAGTGTAGTTAGTGCAGAGTTTGAGACCAACTGCAGTTGCGACACCTACATCTACTAGTCAGTCAGCTTTGTAGAGCCCCCAAAATCGCGTGTTCACTCTCACACCATATGAGACTTCAATAGGCCCTTCAATTGTACGAGGTACATTTCTTGTGTGGTCGAGATTACAGGCCATGCATTTGAGTTAAATTTCGTTCTTCTCGATATGATCACTTTCGACATCATTCTAGGGATGACCTGGCTCTTTGCCTTTCGGGCCAAGATTGATTGCTTTTAAGGACGAGTATTTGTTTGTACGCCCTCTGACAATTGTTTCTGCTTTGTAGGAGATCGGAGTGATTTCCATGTTCCTTCTTTTGGTTGTGTACGAGGTTGGGGCAGACCCAGTTCCTTCTTAGCTAGCCTTTTAGCTGAGGACGAATGTGAGATGCCTATTGTGTTCCTGAAAGTTCTAGAGCAGTTCCCGGATGTCTTTTCGAAGGAATTGACAGTGTTGTCACCCAAGCGAGAGGTTGAGTTTGAGATTGATCTTGTTCCTAGTATTGCATCTATTTCTTTGGCTACTTACCGTATAGCACTAGTGGAGTTAAAAAAGCTGAAGAAACAGTTGGATGACTTGAGAGCCAAAGGTTATATACGTCCTAGCATATCGTCTTGGGGTGCTCCAGTCTTGTTTGCTAAAAAGAATGATGGTTCCTTACGTCTTTGCATCGACTATCGAAAGTTGAACCATACAACGATCAAGAACAAGTATCCATTGCCACAGATAGATGACTTGTTTGATCAGTTAAAGGGGTCAAAGTGTTTATCCAAGATTGACTTAGGATCAGTTTACTATCAGTTGAGAGTCAAGGAGGTTGATACTTTAAAGATAGCTTTTCGTAAACAGTACGGAGACTATGAGTTCCTCGTGATGCCTTTTGGCCTGACGAACGAGCCAACAACTTTCATAGATCTCATAAATTGTGTCTTTAGTGCCCACTTAGCCTAGTTTGTGGTGGTGTTTATTGATGACATCTTAGTGTACTCATCATCAAAGGTAGAACATGAGAGCCACTTGAGGATAATCTTACAGATTTTAAGAGAACACTGACTTTATGCAAATTACAAAAAGTACGAGTTTTGGTTACCGGAGGTGAAGTTCCTTGAACATGTTGTATCAGGGGGTGGTGTTTCAGTTGATCTGTCGAAGATTGAGGTCGTCATAGATTGGGACAACCAAATAATGTTTTTGAGGTTCGTAGTTTTCTGGGCTTAGCCAGGGGTTCGTGAAGGACTTCTCACGTTCAACATCGCCGATTACTAGACTCTCTCGAAAAGGAGTCATGTTTGTGTGGACAGAAACTTGTGAGCTTGTTTTTTAAGAGTTGAAGCACAGACTTACCATACTCCAGTATTAATGATTCCGGAGCTTGGCTTGGGGCATGTCATTTTCTGTAATGCTTCATTAGATGGTTTGGGTTGTGTACTAGTGCAGACCGAACGGGTTGTGGCATATGGGTCTAGACAGTTGAAGACCCATGAACAGAATTATCTAACGCATGATTTAGAGTTACCTACAGTAATTTTTGCACTGAAGGGATGGAGACATTACTTGTACGAAGAAAAGTTTGAGGTTTTCTCTGATCACAAGAGTCTCAAATATCTCTTCTCTCAGAAGGACTTGAATTTGAGGCAGCATTGCTGGGTTGAGTACATGGAGGATTATAACTTCAAGTTACAGAATCACTCGGGGAAGGCAAATGTTGTTGTCGATGCCTTGAGTCGAAAGTCGCGGGCTTCACTGGTAAGTATAACCATTCAGGAGTGGAAGATAATGGGGACATCTCAAAGATGGGCTTATACTTCAGTGAGGATGGTGACCCAACCACTTTGTTCAATCTCGTTGCCCAGTCTATTATTGTGAGCAACATGATTGAGGCACAGAGACAGCATAGCAATGTCTAGGTCATCTGGGCTAGGATCTCGGGAGGTGAGGTAGTAGAGGATTGGACCTTACATTCGGATGATGGTTTACGATTTTGAGGCAAGATGTTTGTAGTTGGCGTGCAGGGAGGATGTACTTAGGGAGTTCCATTGCTATCGGCTTGCAGTTCATCCTGGTGGTACGAAGATGTATCACAATCTATGTCCACAGTTCTAGTAAAAGGGTATAAAGTTGTGTGTGGCTAAGTTTATTGTTAGGTGCCTTACTTGTCAGCAGGTGAAGATTGAGCATCAGAAACCAGCTAGATAGTTGCAACTATTACTTATACCTGAGTGAAAATGGGAGCACATTACCATGGATTTTGTGATCGAGCTTCCGAGGACATAGAGATGACATGATGCCATTTGGGTCATTGTTGACTGGTTGACCAAATCGGCTCATTTTTTGGTTATTCGGGAGACAGATGATGCAGAGGTACTCAACAAGTTGTATATTGAGCAGATTGTGAGGTTACATAACATGCCAGTGTCTATAATGTCGGATAGGGATCCACGATTTACATCACAATTTTGGTATAGTTTTCAGACTGCCCTTGATATGAAGTTGAAATTCAACACAACCTTTTATCCTTAGACAGATGGTTAGTCAGAACGGACCATCCAAACTTTGGAGGATATGCTTCAAGCTTATGTTTTGGATTTTTCTGGCAGTTGGGAGGATCACTTGCCAATTGTAAAGTTTGTGTACAACAACAGCTTTCAAGCTAGTGTTAGGATGATGCCTTATGAGGCGTTATACGGTAGATCGTGTCTGTCACTAGTGTGTTGGACGAAGGTTAGGGAGACTGCTTCCTTCAGGCCTGGTATTGTTCTTGAGACTACAGAGAAAATCAAGACGATTAGGCAGAGACTTATAACAGCACATAGTCGACAGAAGAGCTATGCTGACTATAGAAGGTGACCTTTGTCTTTTGAAATGGGGGACCATGTGTTTCTCAAGGTTGTCCTTGTAGAGGGTTGATGAAGTTCTGTCGAGGTGGCAAGTTATCGCCACGGTTCATTGGCCCTTTTGAGATACTAGATTGCATTGGTGAAGTTGCCTATCGATTGGCACTCCCACCAAAGTTATCGGGCATTCACAATGTTTTCCATATATCTATGTTGAGAAAGTATGAACCGGATACATCACATGTACTACAATGGGAAGATCTTGATATAGCTAAGGATGTATTTTATGAGGAACGACCAGTTCAGATTTTAAACACACAAGACCAGGTGCTACGAGGCAAAACCATTTTATTGGTTAAGGTCTTGTGGAGGCACCACAATGTCGAGGAGGCTACATGGGAGCGGGCACAAGAGGTTCGCTCTAAATATCCTGATTTGTTCGACACTTGAGGTACGTGTTGATTTCGGGGACGAAATCTCTTTAAGGAGGGTAGGTTGTGAGATCTTGATATTTTTTTATTTAATTAAATGTTTTATTATTATTTTATTTAATTAAAATGTTTGTTTTTAATATTTCATTTCTATGTTTAGAATATGTTTGGATGTTCGAGTTTCTAATTTCAAGTATTGATTTGATCCTGGTCATTTTCAAAGTTAAAGAATAGTTTTACAAAATGGTGAGACTGAGAATATGTTTGTCTTTTCCAAAAAGATTTGGAACAATTTTGAAATTTTTTAAAAGTGAAGGGTATTTAAGTAATTTTACATTATGAATGCCTAAATGGTACCATTGTAAATTATTTGAAAAAGAATGACATTGTGGTTGTTTTAGAGTAAAATGGAGGGTAAAATAGACTTTTCACTTGGGAGAGTTTAGAAGCTTCTAAAAGGGGTGGGAGATATAGATGTATATCTTTAAGTTTTGAGCTAGAAAAGGTAAAATTGCCTTCCTCTTTCCCCATAAGATCTACTAGCCCTTTTCTTTTCCTCTTCATCTCTCATTTTGCTCTCTTTATTCCTCAATTGAAGGTGCTTGAAAGTTAGGCTTGGTCCAAGGTTGCTGGTGGTGGTTAATGGTGGTGCTAGTAGCATGTAAGTGTTTCCTTTCACCACTTTTGTCCATTTTGTTTTCTACTTTCCTCTCTTCATATTCTTTTTTAATTATTAAAGTTTGAAGAATGAGTATTGTGTATGGTTTGTAATGTTAGAACCTTTAGGACTTAAAGGATTCCATTTCCTTCCATTGATTTCTCCATTAAAGCTTTTAAAGAAAAGTTAGGGCTTTAAATTGAATTTGGAGGTTTCTTCAATCCATCTTAAATTTGAGGTAGGGATGAGTTTAACTTCCTTTTCTAATGTTTTAAGACTTTAGGAAGTGTTAGGTTGATATTCTAACATGAATTGCAAAATTTTTAACTTAAAGTCTACTTTATTTCATGAAAAATTGGAGCTTTTGTGTTTTAAGCATGCTAAATGTGTTTAGACCTTGGATTATTCCTATTAGCATTGTTATGGAAGTTTACTATTGAGACATGTATGCCATTGGATTACTCATGCTCTTAGTCTGAAATTAAAGTACACTTTATTACTTGATAATTCTAGTGTTGTGTAAGAACTAGGAGTTCTAAATTACTTTTATAGTAATTGTGCTAATGATTGTAAATTTATGGAAGTCTTGGATCATTCATTGGTGTCTTGGAACACAAAGCTTAACTTTTGTTCAAAAAGAGTATTTTAGAAAAAAGTGGTAATATGTATGCTTTGTTTGCTAATGTGTGTTCAAACATCATATATTTTACTTAATTGATGTGTAAGAATACTAATGGATGAATTGGGATTCATTTGAATTCATTTGATAACTTATGGATCATTAGGGGTATTTTGGTCATTCATGTGTACATTAGTTGAGTATGCATGCTAAGTGCTTATTTAAGGTGCCTAAGTGTTTTTGTACGCCCATTGAACATGTTGAGCATGATAGGTAACACCTAGGAGAAATTATGGAATTTTAACCATACTTTAATGTTTGGAGCTAAGGTTCCACGGTGCAATATGGATTTTGGCATGGAATTTGAATTGTTTAAATGCTTTAAATTATGCTTAGAATGTACTAGAGCATGATTTGGTGTTAAATTGACATATTTGATTTGAAGTTCAAGTGTGCTTGGTAGGTAACATATAAATTGCCTAAATGTACTAATTTGGTTAAATTAAGAATTTGGTTATGCTTTGATACTATATATATGCAAGCATCGAAATTGAAGGTTTAAAGCCCTACTGAAAATGATTTGAAGGTTTAAATTCGTATTGAAAAGAGACATTTACTTAAGTGAAATTTTTGTTTGAGGAATGACTCAATGAAAGTTTGGCGCATATAGATGCAGAACCAATGCTATGAGGATAAATATTATAGACATTGTTATTACATTGTTCATATTGATCCTTTTTTTCATATTGTTCATATCATGTGTGAGTTGTGATTTTTGAGAAGTTTTAAATAGTCGGAATTGAAAATAGAGGCACAAAGATGCCTGGTGGTTGATAAGTCTACTTGATTGGTAGTGGTTTCACGTTGACCTGCGGACTAGTAATCTGGAATGACAGAATGTACAGAAGAATTGTCTGAGGACTGCTCTATTGATGCGTGTGTCACGACTATTTGAGTTACATGTGGGGGTGTGTGCGCGCGTCTCTGCACTGCATCTAAATAAGCAAACTGTTCATTTCAAATTTTGCGCTCTTTAAACTATTATAAATAGGTTTATTATTCCATTATTTATGGACGGGTTATGGTTCCATTGTTTATGGGCAGATTATATTTTATGCTTATGTGTAAATGTATATTAGTGAATACTTGTGAAACATGTGGGAATGAAAATAGGAGCATATTAGAAAGAACAACATTGCGTGTATGTTCCCTTAGGAATTCTTATTTCAATCTGAAATGTTTAGGGGGACAGTTGAGTCATTTCTATTGAGTCGTCGTTGCTTACCCTACAGATGTATCACATTTTTTAGGAAAAATGGACGGAAATGATGTTGCTTGAGGTCCACGAAGCTTGGAGTGTCATATTTTATTTTGGTGTTTTGTAATTATACTTGTCTGTATTTGGTATAACTTGGATAACATGTATGTTATTTTATTCGAGGCCAGTCTATTGGCTTAGTACTTATGTACTTGTACGACATGTTCTATTAAGGAGTTTTGTGATTTATCTTTTCTATTGAGCATGTTTAGTGTATGCTAATTATAGTTAAGTTATTTATCGCTTCCGCAGTGACGAGTTTGATGTCGGCTCAGAGTCTGGGGTTCGGATCCTTTTCTATTCCTTTTTTATCTTTTATTTTAGTCGTAACTCGGGTCTTTGGGATTCGAGGCGTGACAACTGCCATCAAATTTTGTTTTTGGCATTTTGATTTTTTATGTTAATTGATTTTAACAGAGCTGATTATCAATTAACAGCAGAGGTACTTGGAGTAAAGTCAATCAAATCTTAAGAGAGGTTGACTACCATATTTTAAAAATTTTAATCTGAAAGTAATTAGGCAAAACTTCAATGGAGGCAAGTGTAATTTACTTTTAAAAAAAAAGAGTTTTGGCTATTAGAAGACCTTGGGGCTTCTTTAAATACACGTAAAGTTATGTTACCGGTTTAACAAAACTTTCAAATTAAATTCCAAACGTGTACAAAAAATAAACTGTTAAAAGTTTTTTTGAAAATACACTATCCAAACACTATGGCCCAGTTTGGTCAGAAAGAAATGAAAGGAAAAGAAAAGGAAGGAAATTGAGGGATATGTTTTTTTGTGTATGGTATAAATTTTTTAATGGAAATAAAATGCAAAGATTTGGAGGGATAATTTAAGGATGGAATAGTAACTTTTGTTATCCTTTCAGAAATGGGAGGAAATGAAAGGAAAGGAAAGAAAAAGCTAGTTTTTTTTTAATGAAATTTTGTTAATAACAACTTTGTTCTTATTTTGATTAAAACTAAAATTTATCTTTTAAATATAAAAGGGTATAATGATAATTTTTTTTAAATAGTTTCTTTTCCTTTAATTCTCCAAACATGTTAACTATCATTTGTTTTATTAATCAACCAAACACGATAAAAGTTGAGCACTATGATTTCTTTTATTTTATTTTTCTCATAGATTGTGATAAATTTTTTTTTTTTTTTGTGTAAAAACCAAAACAAAAGATATGTCAAACGAGTCCTAAGAACGTGGACTAGAGCGTCATCGCGTGAACTCACTCTTTTTTAATAAATTAATGATTTTTCTTTAAGTTTATATATATTTTATTTTAACTTAGGACATCCTTTTTTTTTATGTTAAGGTGGATGACCAAAAGAGGTAGCACTAATGAGAGTGTAAGGCTGAGTTTGGTTAGCCGGAAGCAGCAAGAAAGGTAAAGAAACAAAAAAATTTAAAACTTTTTAAGAGTTTGGATAGCGTGAAATAGAAAATTTTTAGGAAACTAGGATTCTTGTACACGTCAATTTTTCCTTAAAATGTTTCCCACATAGGAAAATTTCAGCTTCTCATGAAAGTTATTGTTTTATGTTTTAATTTTTTATTATACCCCTATTAATTTAATTGTTTTTCTATCCGTTAGCCAGCCTATGCTAAACACGTAACAATTTTTTTTACTAAGCACGCAACAAAAATTATTTAACAGTACAAGATTAGAAATCTAATATAGAAAGATGTATTAATACATTGATGTGTATTTTGGTATATATATATTATGAAACCTTTTCTTAAATATAAATAATTTAAAAATAATATAAACAATGGAGTATGCAGAAGATTAATTAAATACAAATTCATTTATTTTTCTAGTATTTGAAATCATAAGTATAATTTTGGCAAGTAAAATGATTTTCTTTTCACTTTCCTGCTATTCAAACTAACAAAATATTCTCCTACAACTTTTTCTATAAAAAAATTCATGCTAACCAAATGTAGGCGGAAAATCAAATTTTCTTTTCTTTCACTTTACTTTTTGTTCATTTTCACTTTCTACCATAGTTTCGTCTAATCAAACGAACCCTAAGAGAAAAAATAAAGAATGACAACCATCAATAAAAAAATTAGAAAAAATAGACTTAAATGGTTTCAACGTATATATGTTTCCTATCTAATGCCTTATTTTATTACTTACAAAAAAAATAAATTCCAATAAATATAATAAAAATAAAAAAAAGTAAAATAGTTCTCCCCAACCTTTTACTAATTTACCACATCATCCTCCAAATTTAACAGTTATTTACAGAGTTCCCCCCAACCTTTTCTAATTTCTTTCCTCACCGCATGAGCACTGGCACAGCGAATATTCACCCCCTCCAGTCCTATATATACACAATTATATAATTATATATATATATATATATATATATGCGTTACATAATTGTACACTAATACCAAGCGTGCGCTACGTATGGAATAATAAACCCCACCACCGCACGAACCTAAAGGATATTCATGTCAATTCGTCCCTCTATATAGTCTCACCAGTCGTGCACTCTTCCTTGTTACTTTGACTGCCCTCTCTCTCTCTCCCCTCATTCATCTGCAACGACTTTTGGGTCTTCCTCTACTTTCGATCTGATTCTCTGGTTTTTGGGTTTTGAGTATAAGCTATTTAGGGTTTGCTGCTTTTTCTCCCTCCGGAATTGCTTTCATTGTAAGTTGCTTGTTAATTGATAGTTTCTTTCTAGCTTCGATCTTTGATTTGTTTCTTTTTTAGCCCATATGCCTAAAATGAGCTTTGGCTTGTCTGTCTATATCTATCTGTGTGTTTTGTGTTTTTTTTTTCGATCTCATTCTTTCCGATCACTTCTGTCTTCATTTTCTTTACGTTTTTCTTTCATTCTTCCCTGAAAATTAACCAGTATCTCTGGTTTGTTTTGTTCTGCATAGTTGATAAAATATGTATATATATTGATATTTTTAGCTGCGTAGTTTCAAATTATTTGTAAGATTCCTTTTGATTGCTGAGGAAAATGTAGGAAATGAAAAGAATGAAGTGGTAAATATTACTTTTTACATAATTTGGGACCCTAAAATTACACACACACTGATTCAGCTAATCCTGATACAACAATTTCCCTTGTTGGGCTGATCTAGTAGCTTATACTTTTGGAAAGAGAAAAAAAAACCCATAAATGATAGGATTTGAAAATGGTGTTATTTCCTATTCTCCATTTTCTCAGCGACCAAACAGATGGTTATTTTTCCCCGCTTAGATTTATTTCATTTTCTCTTCAACTTTATCTGACATATGTAAGTGTGATACTATTGCAGTGACTTAATATAGAGTTGTGGGCAAAAACTATCCGTGGCGATCTTATTACATAGTGGAACAGCATGCTGTGGTACAGCCTCTCTGTCGACGTGTGCCGGAAAGTCATCTCTCTGAACTTGTACTGTCGTGTGATTCTGTAACTCCATCTGATCACCACAGTCATTCACTTTCTTTGCCTTGGAAAATTACTTTTCTTTCCATGGGATCTAATCTGTTTGTAGTAATTCCCTGTTACGTCCTCAGCATTAGCTGAAGTCTCTGGTCGTTTTGTTTCATTTTCGACATCAAATCCGATCCCTTATTAATCTTTTTCTTTAATCCGGTCTGCCCGTGCTTGAATTTTTGTCTGAGGGGTGTCTGATTGCTTGCTTGCCTGAAGATTGCAGTGTTGTTTTGATTAGAAGGGTTGGGGAAGTAGTAGTTATGGTAAGCCAAGCAGCGAGCCAAACGAGATTTCGGGCATTAAAACACGAGAGTGGGATTGCTGGGAGTGCCACCATAAAAGTCAGAGTCATAGCATGCTTTCAACAACTTCAGGATTGCCAGGTCAGTGAACAATATTCCAAGCATTATATGCCATCTTTTTGCAGAATTAGATTCTTACATCAAATTTGTGATGCTTATGTCCTTCAAAAGATGCCTTGTTAATGTAATTTTAGTTGTTGATGATGGTTTAGGAATCTTATACCATGAATTTATCTTTTGGGTGTTTGCCAGGCTGAATATTTCCGACATTTGCTAAAACCCGTTACGTAGATTGATTTTCCGCCCTTTGTGTACAAGTTAAGCTGGAGTTTTTAGTTTTTCTCATTGTTCCTATAAGAAAAGACAAGTAATCAGCCATCTGTCATACTGCAAACATTGTTTTTCTGGTATGTTTCACCATGTCCACCTTGTATTTTTAGTTTATATTGAGTTTTTCTTGCATATGATCAATCTGATAGGTTGTATATTTTCTTGTGTGTTCTTTATGTTGATTCTTAGGTGATTGTTTTGGTTGGATGGAAAAGAACTTCGGATCCTGTACTCATCACCAACATTCTCTTCGGCAGTTGCCCAAGGATTCCTCGAGTTTTCCGTTGGACTTGGGGACGCAAAACGCTGTCCCAGATTACATGAGGCCTTACACTAATACGGTTTCTACAAATGAGACTTTGCCAGTGTTTCCATTTCCTGGGCTCCCGCATTCTAGGGCGGCAAGCCAACCGAATGAACCTCTTGGTTGGTTTTATTGTTTATCTCGTTTCCATCAGGCCTTCAAAGAGAAAAACCCTGCCGGTCCTTATCAGAATTGTGGGGATGCCATCGCAACCAATCTGGGGTCTGGAAGTACGCAGAGGAGATTCCTTGTTTTTGATCACTCTGGTGATCAAACAACCTTGATTTTTAGTTCTGGCCCTTCTGGGATTGGAACTCCTGTTCGGTGCCCGACTTCTTGGATGCCCAAAACACCTGGTGCTTATGTTTTGGATAGTGAAGAACCAGGAACTAAGATTGATACAGCTCATCAGTTTGGGCCAAATTTGACTGATGTATTTACTGAAAATCATGGAGATGATAAGAGTGAGATGCGTGAAGACACAGAGGAACTCAATGCCTTGCTTTACTCTGATGATGATGACAATTATTCTGAGAACGATGAAGAAACAAGCACGGGTCATTCTCCCAGTACAATGACGGCTTATGATAAACAAAAATGGTTTGAGGAAAGTGTAGAAGAAGTTGCTAGCTCTGCTGAGCAAACCAAAAGAAGGAAACTCTTTGATGGAGGTTATGAGGTGCCATCACTCATGGACACTGCAAGCTCTGTGAAAACCCATAGATGCTATGAGGATGATGCAGAATCTAGTTGTGGCATTGAAGAAAATCAAGGGTTGGGAGAGCTTGGTTTCTTACCAGGAAACAAGAGTTTGAGGAAGGAGAGCATATGCGAGACCTTGAGCATTCTGCGAAGTGTAATTCCTGGCGGGAAGGGCAAAGATGCAATTGTGGTTCTTAATGAAGCTATCCATTATTTGAAATCTTTGAAGCGCAAAGCGAGGGCTTTAGGACTTGATGCTCTTTGAGATGCATCCGTCTTTTAACTAGTGGTAATAGTAATATTGTACATGATTTAAAGTTGTTAATGTGGTGGTATCCAGAATAAGTTGGGTAGAGAGTGGGGTCTACATTGGACAAGATGTTACCAACAAAAACTAGTAGTTGTGGATAGAAAGCCTCACACATTGTTGAAGTCTTCAATCAATGATCTAGTTAGTACCAGTAGCTTTGGTTCGTGAAAATATCTCTCTCTAGAGGAGAAGAGAGTGCAGAACATTATGCCCCAGTAGAATGGTGACTTGTTACTTCATGTCTTATGATATAGAGTCATCTTCACTCTTCAGCCTGTGAGGTTGGCCGCGTGGATGAGAAGACTAATAATCTTGAAACTTGAAAGGAGGACAACCCCAGAAAAGGAAGAGTGCACACCTGATGGCTGGCTTAGGGCCCAACTTTCACTCACCTTTTTTGGCAATCTTTTCATATAAAGTATCCTTCCTAGGTTCTAATGAATGGTTGAAGCGCGCGCTTCTCTTTCATCATGTATAGGTATGGGGCCTCAATTGCACCACCACCACCACCACATCCATCCACGGACTGATCAGAGTTCCACATGTGAGCAAGAAGCAGCTACTCATCTGCAACTCATTGCATTAGGTATGGTGGGTTCCCCTTTGATGATGTTTGTGATTTGACCTTGGAATGCATATCTTTGTGCCTGCCTCTATCGTGGGGTTGTCCGTGTTGTTACTTATAATAATATTAGGTGGTGATATTTTAGTGGGTAGTCTTGGTGATTAGTGATGGATACATATAGTTGGATATAATTTAGTTCTGTTTGGTGTGATCTTGTCTTTATTCCCATGTATTTTACGTTGAATGCACGCATAAATAATAGCAATTCAACACCACCGATGTATGCTTGTGATTCCTTTGCACTTGAAATTGTGCAAAGTTGATGGCATATGGTTGAGGGACCACCATGTTTGAATTGTTTGAGAAGGAACTTCATTTCTTGCTTCTGATGTCACAGCCCAATCTGAAAAAGAAAAGGTAACTCCGGTTTGTCTTGACCGGTGAGTTCTTGGTTTTATGCCTTGTTAATTGCATCATTTATGCTGAATATATCTGTTTTCAGCTAGTATCTATCATTTGGAGCAGTGTCTTCAACCCTCTGGATGCTTTAGAATGGTTGAACTACAAGAACCATCTTTGTGTATCAAACAGTAGTTTCAGCTATTATGATACAACGGACTCTGGGAAAGTACACATTTCAGTGCAAGATAAGAGAGCTACATACAAGAAACAAGAGATGAGTTGTCCCAGCTTCACATTCTTTCCCTTCATGGTCCAAATTGGCAAAATTTTATTATGGTTCAAATTGGCAAAATTATAATGACATATATACTCTTATTACGGCTGTTATGTCATTCTTTCTATAAATATAATATTTATAAAAAATTTAAAAAATAAAAAATAATTAGATAAAACTTTCAAATAATAAGTTTAGAAACATAAAAAAAAATAAAAAATAACAGACTAACAGATAGGTAAAAAATATATGGATAACACGGCAAAATTGATTAAGGTTTTAAGGGGTAAAAATGAATTAAAAAGTTAAACATGATGATATTACAAAAATAATTACCCGACTGAGTGGCTTTTTATATGATGTGGTAACTGACACCAGATTCTTTATAGGTATTTTGGCTTTAGTGGTTCTTTTTTATTTTCTTCTTTGCTACGCACTTCATCCTAATTAACAAAATAAATTAAAATATAAATAAAATAAATTGAGAATTTGTCCTTTAAAACATTTTATCAAATTTATATTAAAAAATGAAGAATAGTTTTTCCCCCGTTAAATTAAAAAGATTAAAAGTTGAAAAGCTCGAACATTCAAAGTTAATAAAAATAATAAGAGCTAATTTTATTCATTGAAAAAATAATAAAATTAAACATCAGTGCCCACGTAACATATTGCAGATGAAATTAACAACTTCTTGATGCCATATACAAGCATCACAACACATGAAATCATTGTCATCTTCTTTCGGGCCCATGCTTCTGTTGCAACCAATCCCACCGTAACAAAATAACATTTCTTTATTGTGTTCCAACAATCAAAAAATAAAATATTCAAAATTCAAAATACTTTTAAATGTGTCTTATGCGTGTTCATGTCGTATTGGCGTATTTGGTGCCGCCACCACACTCTAGAGAACAGTGACAGACCCAAAATTTTTTGTGAGGGGAGCAAATTTTAACAAATAAAAAATTTATACCATCGTAATAATTTTATTGAGTAAATTTATCATTCTTCATTGATAACATTTACTTTATTTATTAAGAATTTTTGGAAGAAAAAAAAAAAGCATTTACTTTGTTATTTTTTAATTTATTTATTAAAAAATTAAATGAATTTATTATTTTAATATTTTTTTATAAATATAGAGAGATAGAGAGAGAAAGAGAGGACATAGAAGAGGAGCAAATAGAGAGAAACTTTTTAAAAAAACTATTAAGGGGGACATAGTGGTTTTATTTTTTTGTAATTTAAGGGGGAACAAGTACCCATATACAAGTATATAATACCAAAATTATGAATATATAATACTAAAAATAAAAAATTGAGTGGGGGCCGATGCCCCACTCGCTTTAGTGTAGGTCTGTCCCTGCCAGAGGATTAGGGCTGCAAATGAACCGAGCTGAGCAGAGCTTGAGCTTGCTCGAACTCGGGCTCGTTTGTTTGTGAGCTCGCTTGGGCTCGTCATTACTTTGAGAAGCTCGGGCTTGGTTCATTTAATAAAAAAATTCGTTCAGGCTAGTGTTCAAGATCGTTTTAGCTTGTTCGTGAACATAAATGAGCCTACATAAGCCTATGTTCATGAACATAATCACGAGTTTACGAGTCCTAAACGAGCTCTAAATGAGCTTTGTTAATGAACATAAATGAGCTTATGTTCACGAGGCTACATGAGCCGAGCCCAACATTGTTCGGGCTCGGCTCGTTTATTAAACGAGCCTAGAAATTGAGCTCGAGTTCGGCTTGTTTGCTTAACAAACGAGCCCGAGCTGCTCATGAACAGTTCGGTTCATTTGCAGCCCTAATTGAGGATGTCCCAATAAATTCAACCTCTTTTCATCAAAAAGTTGCAATCCAACCTTCTTTCGCTAGTGAATTTTAAGTTTTAAATGATGAAATGAGCATTGTTTTGCATATGTTCAACTATCCTTTTAATAAATGACAATTTATAGTATTTTGTCGTAAAATAATGCAATTCAAGGATATATATAATCTATGTAGCACGAATAAGTGATACAAATACGGTGATACAATAAATCTCAAATAATATAATACTGACATGACATAGATACAATAATAAAATAATATAATATATTGTTATATATAGAAAAAAAATTAATTTTTACTTATTTTATTCAAAAATCATGAATGTAATCATTAATTTAAAAAACAAGACTTGATTTTTTTTAAATGTTAATAAATTTATGGGTTAATTATACCGACACCCTGAAACTCCCTCTTTGATAAAAAAAAAAAAATACAAAAAGTATTCACCGTGTCACAAACGTATTATAGACGCATTCCTCACATGTAATAAAGAAAACTAACATGGTGATGGTGTAATTAGACTATCTTAGAAGAGGTAGTGTAATATGTTTTTCTTGGTTTAGTAGAAAAGTGTAAAAATTTATGCTTCGTTTGGTAGGATTGAAGAAAGTTGGATGCAAGGAAGAGAAGGAAGGAAATAAATTGTGTTCTTTCTTCTTTGTTTGGTTAGATGAAAAAAAGAAGAAGATAATATCTCATTTTATTTGTTAGGATAGAAGAGAGGAGAAATAAGTTTCTTCTTGTTTTCCGATCCTCTTTTCTCCTCTCCTGACATCATCTCTATCAAACAAACGAATAAATGCTCTTTCATCCTACCAAACGAAGCATTAATGACTCATCTAGATTAAAGGAATTGGAAAGAAAAAAAAGAAGAAAAGAAATGGAAGGATAATATTTTGTGTTTGGATTGACATTAGTAAGAGAAAAGAAATGATTATGAGTGATTTGAAAGGATAACTTATCCTTCCAAATTTCTCATATGTTATCATTCCAAAAGTGAAAAAATTTGGAGAGAAATGATGAGAATAAATGAATCTTTCATAAAACCAAAAATAACCCTAACATTTTAAAGAACAAAATTTAAAAGACATTTGAATATATATTTTAATATAAACACAAAAGGACATGATAATAAATTGATTAAAATGATTTTTTTTTTCTCTTTTTTACCTTTTCAAATAAAAATACAATAATTTTCTTTCTTTTCCTTCGTAATATATCCAAATATGAATATATATTATCTTCTCTTTTTAACTAATCTTATCATTTTTTTTCTTTTTTTTGTCCCGTTTATCCAAACAAAGCCTAAATAAAAAGCAGCACCGTGTCCCAAACTGTGACAGCACGAGATACGCACTCGTTTTGGTGAACAGGCGAATAAGGTGACAAGGTAAAGATGTATATGGAATGAACCAAACCGACTGTGTCTATCAAACAGTTCTGAGATCGCACACAGACTCACTAACAATCATCGATTCAGCTAGTTTCTGGGCTATCGTTCATCGCAGATTTCTCGTAGCTTCATCAATGGAAACCCTCTGTTTTCGCGATGGCAACATCACTGACATGATCGACATTCGAACTCTCTCCGTTGGTTATGTATGTCAATTCTCTTCATTTTCACTTAATTCCCGATCATCGCACTAAATTAATTCGATTCAATTCAATTCTATATAGCTTAACTATTCTTCATTCTTTACTTGTATTTTGAATTCATTAGTCACTCTCCTTTTTTTTTTTTTGGGTTGATTTTCCATGTTTTAATATTCCAAGAAAGGTCTTTGGATGGAAATGGTTAGGAAACGGATCATCATTGAGGAATTACATTATTTATTGATTAGGTTTATCTGAACTTGGAAGTAGAATTTTTAGTTAAATGATTTTTGTTGAAGGATGTAAGAACGCTGTTGCTCTGATTCTTTTTGGGTAAAGATACTTGGGGTTTAAGTTATGTTCACTAGGATTATTTTATCCTTTGTTGGTCTTACCTTCATTTTCCATTCCATTGATGAGGGTGTTCGTTTATACAAGTTCAAAAAACGTTTTATACTGAAGCAGGTTACACCTTTTCTTATCGGATCGCTTTGTGGTATAAAATATTATGGGCATACGATGGAGAGTAATATGCAACTTAATCTTTTGGGTTCCAAAATTTGAACCCAAGAACTTAGGTCTTGTTCTTGATTTAGAGGATGGAATAAGGGAGTGGTACAATCTTGGATATTTGCAATGGCATATGACCTTGTAATAACTGGCACATGTTTTAAAAAATATTGATGAACGCATAACTGCCGTTTAAAGAGTGGAACAAATACTAGTTAGAATTAATTTCTTCCATTTTTCACTAGAACGGTTGACTAAAGCATATGTAAAGATTTTAAAGTAGGAGGGAGCCTAATCACAAGATATAGGTTAATGGTACTTGATGTGGATCAATATGACAAAGAGTGTGCATAGGAAATAGATATTGAAGAACTAGATAGAAAAACCTAAAGGGAGAACATTTAATTGCCTTTAAGCATAAAGTGATCATTAAAGGAAATGGATTTAAAATGGAAAATCCATGTTGATGTAGTGTGAGATGTCATTTCCAAATGTTGGTACTTGGGTTCTTGGAAGGATAGATTGAATAAAGTCCTAACTTCTACATTGTTTTGTGTAAGTGGCTGCTTTGAGGCACGATTTTATTTGCTTCACAATTAAAAAATTATGAGGAAAATGTAGGTGTGAAGAGAAGAAAAATTGCTTTTATGAGAACAAACATGGAATATAAGAATAAAAATATATGTTGATGCCTTAAAACGTTTTTTTCATTAGGTTTAATATTGGTTATAAATTTGCAACTAAATGCCTTAAATTATTTTCCCCTTCTGGATCACAATTCTTTGTTGGCTATTATGATCCTGTTTTCAGAAATATTCTAGTGGGTTGTTTTTGGTTTGGAGAAAAATGTAACTTTTTCTGCTACTATATTGTAGGACACTAACCACAATTTGCAAATGCACTCATCGTTGATACGAAGGCTTTCTCAGGAAAGAGAATTGGAGGTTTGTATGATTGTAGAGTCTAATATGTTTGGTGATGCATTTTCCTGAATGTTCCTGCTTTATATGCTTCCAGTTATACATTGTTTCTTTTCTGTTTCACTTGTGTCTCATGCCTTATTTACCTTTCTGTTCTGGGTAATGATGTTTTTTCAAAGTCTACGTCGATAAAGAAGTCCCTGTTTAAAGTGGTACAGTGTATCTATTGATTTATTAGATGTAGAGGACCCAAGATATTCAAAACTCTAGGGCATGACCCCAAACATGTACAAAGTCAAGAGCATGAAAGGCCACTACATTTATTAGATACACTTCTATCATGTCAACTCTTCTTAACAATTTGGATTAAGGTATTCTTTCTGTCAAGTTGGCTGAAAAATGCAAATAAGTACTTCAATTTTTACTACTCTGGATTCATTAATCCAAGCTTGCAGTGCATCTTTTTATCATCCTTCACCAGGTGCAGAGCTACCCTAAGGTCAAGGAGCACTTAGTTGTCCATATATTTATACCCCTAATCTCTATGAAGTTAGTCCCCTCATAATTCAAAATTTCCACCCTCCCCACCACAACAAGAGCCAAAAAAAAAAAAAAAATAAGAAGAAAAGAAAAGAAAAAGGAAGTGTAAATTTTTAATGCAGTCTCAAAACGGCCCAATGCTTTAAACTTTTACCAACATTTTTATGTATCTAGTTTTTTTATTTATATTTGTTCTGAAATTATTTTTATAACCTTCAGTAGGGTACTTTCTATTTTTTACTTTTTGTTAAACCTTAATGTATATGTTTTTGAAAAATTAATTTTAAAAGTATATAAAGGAAATTGACATTTGAGAACCACAAAATGATAATACATAATGTTCCAATTTCACAATTTTCACTGTTTTTTTGTGTGATAATATGCTTTAGCAACTATTACACGCATTAGAGAAGCAAACTACAAAACATAAACAATTAAGAGTTCATAAAAAAATAAAAAATAAAAGAAAGAGAGAGAGAGAAAAGAACAGAAAGACTATAAAAAGAAAAAAGAAAAAAAAGGTAAAGAGATAATAAAAAAATAGAGCAATAAGGAGGAAAAAAAAGAGAAACAAAAAGCAGAGAAGAATAGAGAAGAAGAAGTTGCCGGAGAAGAGCTGGACGTCCAGAAAGCCCAAATCGCAGACTGTCGTCCCACCGTGTATTGACTTCCAGAAAGTCCTAAATGGACTGATTGTATTGAATCTATTGATCGATCCTTTTTATTTCTTTTACCATTAGGGGCTGTATTATATGCTTAAAGTCCATTGTAACACAAAAATACAATACATGCTAACAAGTAGGAGAAAATAAAAAAGTGTTTTATATTAGGCGTGCCTGAGGCGTGACTTGCGCCTTAGCTGCAAAGGCGCACGCTTGATTGAAGGAGCTTGGCCTAGCCTTGGTCCAGGTGCAACTACTGCGCCTTGAGGAGCCTTGAGCCTATGGCATGCCTTTGACAACTATGCGTAAGATGAAATCCATCGACTCTCACCTCATGAAATCTGCTTCTCCATGGACTTTTGATCTCCACTAGTGATGTCCGATCAACTTGTTCTTTGCAAACCACTTACAAGTGCCCCCGTTGATGCTCTGATGTATAATCTCAATTCTGCTCCTTGCTTTGATTCTCTCATCATCTAATATGGTAATCGAACCTTAGATCGATTCTCAAAGTTATCTTTCAGCTGAAACATTACTTTTGATGAGGGCAGATGAATTTAAAAGCTTCCTTATATGGATTGTAAATTTTTAGCAACCCTTCTTTATTATTGAAACTCAGCTCTCATTTATAAGTTCTATATTTCAGAAAGCTAAGTTACAGCTGAAGTACAGTGATACTTTTGCACCTTCTACAACAGATGCATCTCATTAAAAAGCTGTTGTCTCCCAGGAAGGTCATTGAGTTTTCTTGATTTTATGGTTTTCCTTGAACTGGATGTTCAAGCTCAGGTGATACCAAGTTTGCAGTTTGACTCGGTTCAAATTCCTACTGATGGGTTTAACTGACAGAATGAGTGTTCTTTATTTTTTACTTCTTTCAGCATGAAATTGTCACCTGAAGTAATTGTGGACTTCCATTACTTGAACTTGGCATTTGACTAAAATTTATACTGCATTTTAGGTGACTGATATGAACCTGTGTTTAAACTGCTTGGTCAGATGTATCATTGTTTTCCAGTTTTAATATCATCCTCGTGTTAGAGACATTTTTTTTTCCTGGAGAAACTTTCTGAACAATTACTCTTGTGCAGTACCATTTATTTTTTTAATATTCTTTAATACTGTATATTTTTATGTTGTCACACATATTTAATTATGGTCTCTTTCATTCATTATTTTACAGGGGCATCTCGGTTGTGTAAATGCTGTGGCTTGGAACTCGAAAGGGTCACTTCTGATATCTGGTTCTGATGATACACGAGTATGATACTTCTATTTAAATGATTTTGTGATCTATTCCTTATCTTTCCTTCATACGGGAGTTCACTACCTGTACAAAGCTTTTGAATGCAATACCTTAACGGCTAATAGAACTAAACTGTGGGACTGCCTGTGTACATGGAATAAGATTAGGCTGGGGGAAATTTTATGCTTTGTAATCTAAAAATAACACAGAAACAGTGGTGCAAAGTATTAAAATTGAAACTCAGGAAATAAGGAGGAGCTGAAAATGTACTTAAACTCAACAAAGCATTTTCCCAACTATTTGCAGGTTGGTAACATAGATCATGTTTCACCATTCTGCTCTATCTAATGCCATAGCCTCAATTAAACCACATGTTATCATATCTAAGGAACTGAAAATGTGTTCTGATAAAATACGAGATAACAAAGAACTCTGGATCCCATGAGAAATATATAATAGCTTTCAGATGAAATTGTTTGAAAGTTGCTGAATTTTTTTTCTGTAGGTTATATAAATGTTTCTCTTCCCTGCATCTCCCTCATTAAAAAAAATCTAGTAGCCATCAGATAAATCTATTTTATTTTTTATTTTTGATAAGTCAAGTATATTAGAAAGATGTTCAAGAGGGGAGCGCATCCTGCTTACAAAACAAAAGACCATGAGATAAAATTCTAATCATGTAGTTGATATCTTTTAAGAAATCATATATAGTATCATTGGACTTTCTTTTTCTCCTTTAGTCACCGTTAGTTTTTGCTGACTCATGAATTGACCCATTTTTGCATGATATAAGTGGTAAGTGGATGATGTGATCCAATATGTCTTAATTCAATTGCTTGATGTCTTGGTATACATTTGTTGTCTATCTATGACAAACTTCCTCCTTCTGCATTTGGGTTGGTTACACGAGAGATGAGAGAGAACATTTGGAAAAGTTAGTAAGCAAAGTTGATAGTGTACAGAATTTGAGTGTGGTGATTTGTTTTAATGTTTTTGATGTCAATCTTCCCAATGTATTGGATTTTCCAAGGTGGCTATTTTTGTATGGATGACTATTCGTGGAATATTCTTTATATGGGTATTTGGTTTGGAGGCAAAAATTACTCTTTAATTGGTTTTTAATGTGCAAGGAGGCGGGGTCAGTGAACCACCTCTTGACTTGTTGTAGAGTGGCTAAAGAGGTTTGGTCCTTATTGTTTGCTCTTTTTTGAATTGAGAGGGAATAAAGTTGGTGTTGAGAAACAAGCCCCCAATCATGAACCACCAAATATTACGATGTGATGATAAGTAAACAAGCATGAAGAAAATTGCAAGAACACACCAAGAATTATACGTGGTTCGGCTAAACAAGCCTACGTCAACGGAGAGCCCGATTTCACTATATAGATTGTAACAATACAAGTTGAAAGATTGTATCAAGAGTACGCTCAACTCTCAACCCTTAACCCTTATACATCCAATCTCACTTAAAAGGAAATCACAAATTCTAAACAAGAATTCTCTCTCTCAGTATCCTCTCAATAACAATAAGAGTATTACCTCTAAGCAAGAGTTGCCCTCTCAAAATAATGAGAGTGACCTCTCAAATATAATGAGAGCATTGCCTCTTTTCTTCTCACTTGTCTCAACCTACAACATAAGTTATTTTTTATAGAGTCCAAAACCCAATTCCTTGGTGGACAAGGATTAAAATTCCTTAGAGCTCAACACTTGCTTGACAAGTACTTTCCTTCCTTGAGACCAAAACTTGCCTACTAAGAAATTACCTAATAAAATACAACTCTATAATAGAAACCCAATCACTATAGGAATTTGAGCCAACCTAACGAATCTCCCCTTGACAAATTTTTTGACAAGTCTTCAATACACGAGACTCCCGTCTGCTAATCCACAAACAATCCATCAGCATTTCAAACTCCAGCTACATAACCCAAATCAAGTATGAAACAATACTCCCCTTGATTCACACGGCCAATGTATTCATGTACTTGTATCAAGTCAACACTGTCAAGTGACTTTGGAAGGGGCTTTCGATACAACCCTTTTCCAAGCAGGAACTTTCATCTCATCCACGTCTGTCTGGAAACGTGTAGGCTGTGTCTTCGATAAATCAAACAAAACATGTCTCAAGATTTTGTTACCATGTGCACCACGTTTTCTATCCACAATCGAAGTCTGAGTGCTATTAGCACTCCCCACCAGACGATACAAACCTCCACTCTGTTCTCTTCGCATTAATACCATGCAACCCTTGGTGATCTTCATGACTCCCCCTGCAATGGAGTACTTGCAACCCATGGAGTCCAACCTGCTCAAGAAAATTAGATTACACCTCAACTTAGGTGAATCTAAAAACCATTCATGTTGAGTAAGAGTGTCACCTTTATAAATTGTGAGAATATCTCTAATACAGAGTCGAATAATGCTTGCACACCTTGACTATATATCCTGCCAATCATCAACCGACATTTTTTTCGATTTTTCATCCCTCCCTTTCAACGCCCGTGCTAAGCCTTATTGAACTAGGATGTCTCTCACCCTCCCTTGCCATAGGGTGAAGTTACCCTTACCATCAAATCTCTCCACCTTGTATTGTGTAGCAATATTACCGACTATGATTGTCACAAGTACCCAAGACAAACAACTCCCGTGTTATGAAGAAAAATCTAGACAAGATTTTTATCAAACACCTTGTGTGCACCTTGAAGCTCTGATATCAATTTGTTGAGAAACAAGCACCCAATCACGAACCACCAAATATTACGATGTGATGATAAGTAAACAAGCACGAAGAAAATTGTAAGAACACACCAAGAATTATACGTGGTTCGGCTAAACAAGCCTACGTCCACGGAGAGCCCGATTTCACTATATAGATTGTAACAGTACAAGTTGAAAGATTGTATCAAGAGTATGCTCAATTCTCAACCCTTAACCCTTATACACTCAATCTCACTCAAAAGGAAATCACAAATTCTAAACAAAAATTCTCTCTCGAAGTGTCCTCTCAATAACAATGAGAATATTACCTCTATGCAAGAGTTGCCTTCTCAAAACAATGAGAGTGACCTCTCAAATACAATGAGAGTATTGCCTCTTTTCTTCTCACTTGTCTCAACCTATAACATAGGTAACTATTTATAGAGCCTAAAACCCAATTCCTTGATGGATAAGGATTAAAATTCCTTAGAGCTCAAGACTTGCCAAGTACTTTCCTTCCTTGAGACCAAAACTTGACTACTAAGAAATTGCCTAATAAGATACAACTCTATAATAGAAACATAATCACAATAGGAATTTGAGCCAACCTAACAGTTGGGAGGAGGAAAAAGAAGGCATGGGATGCTACTCCTCTTTGCTTCATCTGGTGCACCTGTGGATGGTGGATGGAAACTTGTTATGTTGTGGCCCGAATTTTGTCTTGGTTGCAACCCGGTTTTGATCCGAAAAATGGGCTTTGTGTGGCCCCTTTTTTGCTTGCGGGTCTTGTTTAGGACTCCCTTGTAGCCCAGTATATAAGGGCATCTAGGGTTTGGAGTGGGATGAAGAGAGAAAATACTGTAAATCGCAGAAAGAGAGTGAGAGAGCAAGAGCTAAGGTTTGGGGTTCAAACTTGTAATCTCTTGATTTTTGCAAAGTGAAAAACTTTCACCGGATCTTCGCCGTGGATGTAGGCACATCGCCAAATCACGTAAATTCTTGTGTTCTGTGTGTGGTGCTTGTTTCATTTTTTGTCGTGTTTCATGATTGAGCTTGGTTCGTGGCTGTTTGTCGCAACAAAACTTAAGAACTTTCGAGGGTATGGCGATGGTTCACAGACTGAAGAGCAATGCTTTGTTTTGTTGGATTAATGGGAAATGTGTCTTTTACCTCAATATATTTATAAATAGCAGGTGCATTCCGGGGGTAGTCACACAGCTGCAAACTACGTGCTAAATCACTAACTCAAGTTAGAATGTCATAAGTAATGGTTGATCATTGGGTGGCTGATTGATCATTAGCTTAGATCTACATAACTTCTGGGAAAGCCATGTTATCCTTCTCTGAATGTATGATGGATGATTTTGAAATGGCCAACTAAGAATTTGGATGAAATAACGCTTCACATGACACTAAGTATGGGTAATTTACTTAGGTGCTTCTTTATTTTCATTGATGCAATCAACAATGGTTTTGGAGTCACTATCTATTTTTAGGAAACATAAAGAGATTTACAGGCTCTGAGACCATCTGCTATAGAAAGAACTTCTGCAACAACATTGGATGTGACCTGACTTTACCAAGGTGATTCCTGATGAGGCCTTCACCTGCACACAGACCTGGATTCCCTCTCTAGGCACCATTTATATGAATTTTGAAGTCAATTGCGAGTTTACGTGATGAATATGGAGCGCATCCAGAAGAATAGAATCTGTAAATGTCCCAGTCTCCCAGATGATCTGGTGTCAAGAAGCTGAGAATAGTCTTCAAGCCACTCTGTAATTTTTTGAATAATAGTAGCCAGCTAAGATATTTCATTTCCAATTTCCTGCTATTCCCTTCCTTCCAGAGTTCCCAAATTGGAAAAATAGGAAGCATAGACGTGACATAGCCAATTTGGGATTTCCTGCGAGATCTGTTAAACTACCGTGACTGAATGGAATCTGTTTGGATGGATCTTATATTGAAAAGGCAATCCAAATAGTTCCAAACCTCCATAGCAAGCTCATTCATGATGAAGAGGTGAGTATTTTTGGTATGTAGAGAACATTAATTCTCTTTGGTCTCCACTAAGGATGTATGGATTTTGCCTCGTAGAACTTTGGTTGTATAGTCTTTGCCTTGTATATGTATAGTTGCACCCTCTCTTGGTGCTTTTTAATGAATCTGACTTGTGTAGAAATATCTACTGCTGAAGGGACTGGTCCCATCAGTTGCTTTAAACACCCATTTATTCTTCACCTGAGAAATTTTCCCGATAAAACATTGAGCAATTAGTAGATTTTTTTTTGGCTGATAATACATAGCAGACATATATATAGACAGACGTCTGAATCTTATATTAAATCTGTACAAAAATTAATTAGGAAACAGAACTGTTATGTTGTAAATTCAGAAGAAGAAAATGAAGAGAGATGTATGTTTCTTTCCCATTGCAAGATGATGATGGAATTGATAAGACATGGATAAGAAACTGGTATCTCTTTTGGAGAAAAGCTTCATTTATCAAGTTTTAGATGTCCTCAGAAATTGCAGCAACATTCAACTGAGAGTGCAACTATAATAAATCGAGAATGTGATAACGATGTATATGAGTTGCATTCTCAATTTAATGACATTGCATTGTTGCAACTAAATATAATATGTTTTATCCTGGATGTAAATATATTACATGAGTGTTGCATTAATATGTTTCTTTGTCGATTTAAATACACTGGACAATACTAGACTAGTGTACCCCCCAAACACACCCCCCCAAAAAAATAAAAAAGTTGAATTTTTTTTTTCTACATGGCCCAATAGCAAAACATAGACCTGGGATGAAAGCACCAAACGGTAAACACTATTGTAATGGTCCAATCCAAAAGCTTGTATCAAATATTATATCTGCAATCATTATCCCTCTCACTTCTTTCTCTTTTTTTATTAAAAAAATTCATTAATTTTTCATTCTTCAAAACCCTAATCCTATATATATATTTTTTTTCTAATACTCTTGTATATATTGAATATAATTATGTATTATATGTACGGTATACATACATTTATACTATTAGTATATATTATATATACCTTTGTACATATATATAATAAGCTAATATTAAATTAATGGCACAAGGAGATGGGTAAAGGTGAATTGATTAACCCCATCTCAGAATCGCTTAGAAAGAAGCCTTTATAGCGGAAAGCACAAAGTGGAATGGAAAGAAAGTCAAAATTGGTATTAGAAACTATATTTATAGATGAGAGTGGAACTTGGATGGTTTTGTACCCAGAAAAGGGGAAAAACAAAAGCCAATGTTGATTGGTCTTTGAAACAGGATACTTGTTCGTCCAGTTTGAGGGTCCACTATTTAGGTTGAATCCCTAGTAAATTCCTAGTAAACAGACGGGGATGGCAATGGAGCTGCTTTGGGATGTCTGCCTCCTAAATCCGAGGAGCAAGCACTTCCTCTCGAACAGTCCTGAACCTGAATTGGGCAGGTGAGGTAACAATTACCTTTATAAGGGATGGCAGGGCAGTTAACCTGTTTGTGTTGCAATCTAACTTAGAAATTTTAGGGACACTGCACAACCAGTTATGTCAATGCACATAAATATTTCATAGATTAATTTGTTGCATTTGTTAGACTGAAATTCTTATATATATGTCTGTGTGTGTGTATTATGTATGGCGTTTTTATATAATGAGTGATTGCTGGGGTTAGAAATGACAATTGCCTGAGATATCGACCCACACACACTAGGACTTTTGATTATACTGCCTTTAGATTTAACATCTCATTTATTATGTCATTAATTTTGTTGGTGCCTTCATAAAAAAAGCATGAATCCTTGTCTTCGGATAGTATTTCTCTTTTATGGTGGATTTGAATTTTTGGCATAGGGTATCATTTCTTTGTAAAAATTCATCAGCTAATCTGTTGTTGAAGGCGGGAATGCTTGTCTGGGGCTGAAGTTCATAAATACTTAAATTTGCTGCAGATTAACATTTGGAGCTATTCGAGCCAGAAGCTTTTGCACTCTATTGAAACTGGGCATTCTACCAACATTTTCTGTACAAAATTTATTCCTGAAACTTCTGATGAGTTGGTGGTCTCTGGAGCTGGAGATGCTGAAGTAATGATGTTTTTACAGACTTGTATGTATGCAGTTCAATATTTTGGTAATTTGAATTTACTGAATCACTATTTTATCTTTGGCAGGTTCGGCTTTTTAATACGTCTCGATTAAGGGGGAGAGGACCTGAAGAAAATGCTATTGCTCCATCAGCACTGTTTCAGTGTCACACTAGGCGAGTGAAAAAATTAGCTGTAAGAACTCATCGAACTCTCTTAGAAGTTGGTTAATTTATGGGGACTATGAATAAAAAAAAATTGGAAGTCCAAATTTTTAACATGTAGGGCCCGTTTGGGATTTCTGTTGAACCATTTAAAAGCGCTTTTATTTTAAAAATGTGCTTTTTTTAAAACTGTGTTTTGAGTAGAGCTTCTATATTTTAGGCAACTGTTTTTCTCGGACAATTTTTTATTTATTTTTGTTTTTGTAAAGACAATTTCATCCTTTCTTTTATAAAGTTATATTTTTATCAAATTTAGTAACATTCTATTAGAAGACATTATTGTAAAATTAACAATAGAAGTGCGTTCAAAAATATTGTTACCAAACAAATTAAAAACTACTTTATACAATGCATCACCAAACACCTAAAATGCTTTTTACTAAGAGCAGTTTTATGACAGCTCTACTGATAAAAGTGATTTCACCATTACAATAGCAACGCCAAACAGGCTCGTAGTGAATTTTAAAATTCATTATTGCTTCGGCATCTCAGTATATTTTACTGCTGCTGTTCCTGTTGCAGGTGGAAGTTGGAAATCCTAATATAGTGTGGAGTGCAAGTGAAGATGGGACTTTGAGGCAGCATGACTTTCGGGAGGGTGCATCTTGTCCACCAGTTGGATCTTCTCATCAAGAGTGCCGCAATGTTTTAGTAAGTGTTATTTATTTATTTTTTTGATAAATTTTAGGAAGTTTTAAATTGTTCCTCTTGTATACCCACTTTTCTCCCCCTCTCATTCTTGTGTAACTTGAACTTTTAAATACATTCATGATTGCATATTCTAAATGAATACTATTAAAGCACCCCTTGCTTCTGTTAGCAATATTTTTTTGCTGTTGTGAAAACTTATAACTGTAAATTCAAATAAGATACTTGCATCTGACTAATTGATTTCAAATCATCCATTTGATTAGCTTCACTTGCTTGAAAGAGGACTTGGGGCTTCAATATGTTGATTAGTTGCTTGCTTGCAGCAACTGTAAATAAAAGGATGTGTTATTTGTGTGGTAGAAGTGAGATATCAATATACTTAGTTTGGTAAAGCTTAGAACTTTTGAATCCTGGGTTGTTGACATGGTAATTGGTATCAAAGCAAGAAGTCTTGTGTTCAATTCTCATTGCTTCTGAAGTACAAGATTATTTTTCATATAGATGGTGCATTCACGAGGTGCTAATGTATCATTTGAAACAATAATGATGTGTTATTGCATTTATTCATGTTTTAAGCCTTATTAGTTAATGACTTTTGGAATTGGATTTTCCAAGTTCTATGACTGAACTGCAATAGAACAATCGTGGCCCTGGTGGATTAAGTTGTTGAAATAGGGAACTAGGGTTAGTGTTTGTAAACAACAGATTCTAAGCCTTCGGTTGAGAATTGAGATTTTGGTAAATTGAGATGTTGTGAACACTGTGGGTTCTAACATATGATTAGGAAAGAGAAGGCATTGCACATAAGCAGAAAAACATGTTGCAGTTGTTAGGGTGGATATAATGATCGACTCAACAGAGGGGGGAGAAAGTTGTAGTATGGGTTGTTAAATACTCACTAGGATTGGAGCCTCGTGAAAGAGAAAGCTTCTTAAATTTAAGTGCTTCTTTCAATGAAGTTAGTTTGGTGAATGATTCCTTGTCCAGGGACTTGGGTCCTCTAAATATAGGTGTGAAGCAAAGGTCTAGTTGTAGTCGAAGATAAATGAGGGGGGTGCCATGTTGACATGGTGGTCTACACTGGTAATTAATTCTAGCTCCTCCTCGGAACCCCTAAGACGCCTCCATTTTCTATGAGTGTCTAGTCAAGTTGAAATAAGAAGCAGTTGAGATATAGGGTTAGCAATTTCTGCTATAGGGGTGGCGATTTCCACCATAAGTCTTGCTTCAGTGCAATGAGGTGCCCGCACACATCAACAGGTGATGCTCATGGTGGTGATTTTGCACTGTCAACTTAGTCTATTTATACGGTTGCCATGTCCTTGAGCCATCCATGAAGCAAACAGATATGAACAGAAGTCTTCTTACAGAATAAGAAAGACTAGGGTTACTCCAATCACTGTTGGAACCTAGATTTTTGAAAGGAAATCTGGGAAAGCCTGAAGAGAAGTTTAAAATCTGATAATATATCAAAATTATATTGATTAAGACTTCGTTACATCAGAGAGAGGACTGTCCTTTATCAATATAACTACTAATGACTGTTGATTTCTCCTCGAATGACTTTTAGATTCCCCACACAGCATTAATAACATTTTAACCACTTCCCTAAGTAAAGACTTAGTAATTCCAAAGCCTAATTACTTAGTATCCAAAAAGAAGAATGACTCTTTGAATTTTTAAGGACACTTTTCAAAGCACCATTAATTATTTGCATCAATACATCATCTGTGTTCAGGTGGTGTCTCTTTTTGAGTCAGGTCAAAGTTGTGCTTCAAAGGAACTTAGATGATCTCCTACTCTCAGACACCAATCCACGGAACAACTTGTTGTCTAGATGGGCTATGTAAGAGACCTATATCTGTGTACCTCAAGCTGGGCTATGACGAGTTAGCCACATACACCTGAGCTGTGCCATATCTTTGTACCTGAATGTAGGCTGTAACAAATCAGCTGTGCATTGAGCAGTGCTCTCTCAAGTCATGCTTGCAGCTTAGACACTGTATGGTATCCTTGTATTAGATGTAATTTGATAGCCCCCCTTTGTTTGGAGAGTATGTACATGGTCAACACTAAGGTCTGTCTGCAGGAGACATGGATGGAGAAATCGGGTCTCTTCGAAAAGGCAATCTCAAGATGAGCTTTTTTGAGAAGGCGACCTCTAACTGTTTTGATTTTGTGATCAACGGATGTACCTGGTCATTATTATAACCTGGTTAAAAAATCCAAAATATCAATAGTGAGTATTGAGTAATCTTTTGATAAGCACCAGTAATATAAAAAAATCAAGTTGTTTCAGGCATAAGGACTTGAATAGTTTGAAAATGACATTGACATTTGTTCGACACTGTAATTTGCAGCAAACTTTGTTTTACTAGAGTATATAACATATAAAAAAGATGAATAAGAAAGGGATAAAGAGATAGGAGAGACACTCTACTCCATAAGGATTTGTTTAAGATCCGTTTTTAGTGATTGGAGAGTTCTACACTAATTTAAACAAAGCAAACCATTCATAAATCTCATATTGTTTTAGAGAGGACCCATTATTGCAAATGTGAGAAAACCTATGACATGCTAAAACCTTCCAGAGTTTGCTCCTCTAATTATTGTAACTAAACATGACTGAAATACTGTCAAAATATAAAGTTTTTAAGCTAATAGTGAGCTGGAAGAATTAAAAGACTCCTAATATAAAGTTTTTTACTTGATGGCAGCTTGACTTGCGGTGTGGAGCAAAGAAATCATTAGCTGATCCTCCTAAGCAATTGCTTGCTCTGAAATCTTGTGATATCAGTTCCGCCAGGCCTCATTTGCTCCTTGTTGGTGGGAGGTATCTCGTTGTGGTTAATGTCAGTTTCACAACTACTATTTTCTTTTCTTTTTCTTCTGATTATTGTCTGTGAATTCTTGCAGTGATGCGTTTGCTCGTTTATATGATAGACGGATGTTGCCACCCCTCTCATCTTGTCGGAAAAAGTTGTCACCACCTCTTTGTGTTAACTATTTCTGCCCAATGCATCTTTCTGATCGTGTTAGTCCTGAACTGCTCGGAGTACTATTATTTCTTTTTAGCCCTAGTCTTATTTTATAAACTTGTTTTTTTTGTTGAAATTATAATATTTTTATATATTTTGTGTTCTTAACTGGTATAATGGTTACATATTTTGTCTTCTTCATCTCATTATAGTTACTTCATTCTGATGCAATATCGTGATGTATTCTTTGAAGGGTAGGTGGCTTTATTTCTTTTGCTTTGGAGTTTTCTAAGCCAGTTATATCTGGTGAAAGATGTTTCTGTGTCCACCCTCTTTTAGTTCTTGTTTAGATGTGTTTCAAAACATGTGCTGTCCGTTAATATTTATCTGTTAAACTTCACAGATTTGATTTGTTTTGCCGTAGCCATTGTTTCACAATTGGGAATTGCAATCTTGGTTTGGAGTGGGCATAAAGTAAACGAGGGAAAAATAAATAAAAGAATAAACATAGTAGTATTTTTCCAAGCCCTATATTCATGCTTGAAGAGCATATCTTTTTCAGTGGTATTATAATTGTAATGATCATCATCTTCACTATTATGGTCTTATTTTTCTTCTTCCTAGTGTCTTATATTTGGGCACTCTCTCTCTCTCTCTCTATATATATATATATATATATATCGTCGTCTATGTTTTGTTCATGCAAAGAGAGTTCATAATCCTAATGCCATTTGATGTGGGACACGTAAGTGGATTACAAAGGTTTTTGTAATACTTCGGTAGTTCAAGTTTTTATCAGAGTGCTTTTAAGAATATTTCTGTATATTCCCACTTCTTTTTTCCCAGGTTGGTAAAAGGTAAGGTCAAAGTATACTACCATGTTGGCGGTCCTAGTTGTTTTAGGATTTGTATCTGAGTGCTAATATGTTGCTAATAAGGTAGGATGGTTTTGGAGTATATTACTGTGCTTTTAAGTTTTTTTAAGACATCAAACAAGGCGTTATTGGTGTGAAAAGAGGAGAGCCCAGAGATGAATAGATTAAAAAAAAAAGAGAACTTGGAAAAGCTACTCTATTTCAATACGTGTGTAGGAAAACACAAAACTAAATACACAACGTAAGGACAAATGTGCATGTCCCCTCCTTCCCCACCCCAACTCAATCACCAATGTCATCTTGATTTCACAATAGTCTTTCCATAAATAATCATTAGTGCTTTATCTTATTCCTGGAAACTGCTTTGGGCAGGGAGATGGTTTGAGTTGATAATTTCCCTCTCAGTTTATTGAACTTCCTAACTCTTCTTTTTGATCTACATCATGGGTTCAAGGTGGTGTTATGGGTATCTGATTCACAAAAATCAACTATCTTTAACTACCTTAATCTAACAATTGAATTTCTTTCCTGTCTGTTGCCTGTCAGGTTGGAGTTTTTCACGCTTCCATGTCATATAATGGGTGGTGGCATTTGTGGTGTCAAACAAGAGTGTCATGTGATGACTGATTACAATTTATGTAGGATTAAAGACTTTTTACACTGCTTAAAAGTTTTAACATAATGTGGGAGTTGGTATGCTAATGCTACTTTCTTGATGATAAGATTTGCGCTAGCGTTGAACTACATTATTTGAGTTGGTTCCCTGTGGACGGGTGCTTAAATTTTCTCATGTTGATTGGTGTTGCTGCAAGCCTCTTCTCAATTTGAGTTTAGAATAAAATTCTAGCAACAGGAGTACTCCAGTCTGTCTTAATATATTCAAACTAGATTGCATTATGTGTACCAACCTTCAGCATATATTGTGCTCCGTTCTTATTTTTGCAGGCATGATTTCTTGCCTCTAACCCCAATAGTTCTGAATTCAATCTATTTACAGTCATATTTCCAGTAAGTTACTGTGCTATCAAAAAATTACTGTTTAGGGTGTTGCGAAAATTAATAGGAAAATAAATCAAACACACAAGCAAAGACACAAATTTATAAGGTTCACCCAAAATTTGGGCTACGTCATTGGCGTTGCAGGGTTTTCACTATGATGAGAAAAAACGGCGCACACAATACAGAGAGTTCAGAATGAATATATAGGCACCACCTAAGGCTACATAACAATTGCGGAAGATACCCAAATACCCCCCAAAAAAGTAAATAAGGTTGTTTATGCATACTGTTTATGTTATAGATACTTGCTCAATACTTGCCAAAAGAAAAAGAAAAGGTTAAATATCACCTACCTCCCCTAAGGTTTGTCAATATAACACTTAACTCCCCTCTACGTTTCATAATCTCACTTACCTCCCTTGAAGTTGTGATGTATGTAACAGATTGTCCCTTACTCTAACGACACTTGATGTTGACAAACGGAATTTGCTTATGTAAGCTGTAGAAAAAAATTATAAACTCAATTTTGCCCTTCTTATGCTTAAAAGACATCTATACCCTCATTGACCAAACTAAAATTATATTTCTCTTCTCTATGTATATCTATATGTGTTTATATATATATTTCTATATGTTATATTGTGGCCCGGATTTTGTCTCGGCTCGGGTCGCGTTGCGACCTGGTTTTGACCCAAAAATGGAAAATTTTTATGACCCATTTTTCGTTTGCGGGTTTTGGACCTAGATTAGGACTCTCTTGTAGCTCGATATATAAGGGCATCTAATGGTTTGGAGTGAGCAAGAGAAAACATTGAAAACGCATAAAGAGAGTGAGAGAGCGAGAGCTAGGGTTTGGGGTTGGAACTTGTAATCTCCTAATTTTCGTATAGTGAAATCTTTCGCCGGATCTTTGCCGTGGACGTAGGCACATCACCGAACCACGTAAATTCCTGTGTTCTGTGTGTTATGCTAATTTCGTTTTGTGTCGTATTTCGTGATTGTGCTTTGTTCGCGACAGTTTTTCAGAACAATATATATTCCTTTTTCACTAATATGTGCTCTGTATCATCTGTTACAAAAGGATTTTCACTAATGTTTGCTCTGTTGTATCTGTTATAGCAAAGTGTCACTAGCAAAGATTGAAGTTTTGGTGGTTGGTTTCATCTGTTACAGAAGGATTTGATTTTCACTGATTGATGGATTTGATTTTCAGGGCGAGTGGAGTACGAGGGATGCACTTGAGTCGGTAGCGGCCACCCCAGGCCACCACACGTGCCGGCAATGAGTGTAGTCTTTTGCTTGGCCTGGTTCTCCACTATCGTCATTATTCATTCATGTAACAGTACCCCTGTTCCACTCCCAATTTGCGAACAACATATACCAGCCTATATTAAGCCCTTCCAACACCATTACTCCCACCAATTACTTCCATGAATCAGCCGCCTATGTACTCATCTGCACATGGAAAGAAAAAACATCCAAATTCGTGGCCTAAATAAACAATTTGAATCCATAAAAAAACTAGGGTTCATACCCACTTCCACCCCAAATTTCCAAATCAACCACAATATCCATGAACTACCCCAAACAATCAATCCTAAAGGTTGCTTGCTGTTGAAATATGTATATATATATTGGATGGAGATGAGGCTAGGGTTGAAGGTTTTGCAAATTCAAGTTGGTGAATCAGGGAGATTCTCACGTGTTAAATTTGTAAGGGCTTTTTGGTCCTTTGATTTAGCAACAAATATATATATAAATAATTCATGGGCAAAATGGTAATTTGAACTAATACCCTAACACCGTTATACCATCGTCATTGACAGGGGAGGTCAATGAGATTATGAAATGTAGAGGGGAGGTAAGTGTTATATTGACAAACCTTGGGGGAGGTAGGTGATATTTACCCAAAAGAAAATTGTGCTACTGAATGAGCATGACAAGAATTACAGTGAACCAGATACGGACATCTTAGCCTTTTCCTACTATGGTTGCTTGCTATCCTTTGATTTTGGCTATAGGTCCTGCTTTGAATGAGTTGCAATTGTAGCGGTCCTTAAATATTAGTGGTTTTGTATTTCCAGTTTGTAGGGTTCAATTGTATGTAGGTGAAGTGCTGCTGCCATATTCGATGTGAATGTGCCTGGAAAAATGACCTGCAAAGGTTGCTGAAACTCTTAAGGAAATAGCTCTTGATAACAACCCAATTGTCTTTGTTAACCATATTAGTGTTGCACCGAATTTGAACACTTTGAGATGATAGTCATTGTGATAGGTTATATCATGGCTTTCCTTTTTTCATCCGACAAGTACCAGTGCTCTGGACTCTGCAGTGATTATTAATCTTCCAAACCTATTTTAGCACAATGATTTAGTGCTGGCATGGCTTCTAAGACAATGAGGTGCAATTAAGAAATAATTTTTTACCGTTGATAGAAGAGAAGAAAAAGTATTGATCATTTCATTAGACACAAATATAGAGGTCCTGCTGCATGGTGTTTAAGAGATTATACCCTATTATTTTGAGACAGTCCTATGTTTGGACTAGTCTGTGGGATATATCGGCTCAAGCACCCTAGGACAATCATGTATGTGTGCCGCGATTATGTAAGGACAAAAAGTCTGAGAATGGAACCAGTAGGCTCGACTGTAGAACAAGCGGCCAATACTATAGCAAATAAAATTGACAACATTCCGTTGAATACTCATGTTTTAATAAATTAATGTTAGTGTGTTTGTATGTTTAGTGAAGAGAAATATTTCCTATGAAGTACATGCTTTGCTTTGAAATTTGTTCCACTCTTCTAATCTGATAAGTTAGGAATGGGAAAGGGAAATGTGTAAAAGTCAAGACTTGTGAATCTCAATGTGATTCAAGTGTCCTGTACTCTGTCCTCCTAATTTTGCCAGAACTTGATTCTTAACAGTTTACCAATTCATATATGTTTTTTGAATCCTTTTTATTTTTTTATTTAATCTAGAATGACAAATGAGGATGTAGTGAGGATTGAGAATCAAGAGGTTCAAAAAGTGAACATTTTCGCTATTTAGGCTCAATTATTCAAAATGAGGGAGAAATTGGAGATGGTGTTAATCATAGAATAAAGGCAGGATGGGTTAAATGGAGGGGTGCATCTAGTATATTGTGTGATAGACGTATCCCCTTACGATTGAAAGGAGAGTTTTATTGAACAACTATTAGACCAGCCATACTTTATGGTACCGAATGTTAGGTAGCTAGGCAACAACATCTGCATAAAGTGAGTGTTGCAGAAATGAGAATGTTGAGATGGATGTGCGGGAAGACTAGAAATGATAGAATTAGAAATGAACACATTCGGGAGATGGTTGGAGTAGCACCAATTGGAGATAAAATGAGAGAGAATCGGTTAAGATGGTTTGGACATGTGCAAAGAAGACCCTTAACTGCGCCGCCGGTCAAGAAAAGTGACATAGTCCAAATGCCGACCCCAAGTAATTGGGAAAAGGCTTGGTGGTTGTTGGTTGTTGTTGTGTTTATTTTTTATTTTAATTTCAAAGCGGTAGCTTTCAATAAAATTGACTTTCTCATGGTGAAAAATGGAACATCTTATTTATTTACCAGATGAAGTGTGTATTTAACTTCGCCAAAGTCTAAACAGCCTTGCTGCTGTTCTAACATTCTCTCCTTTTCTTTGCAGGGTCGTTCTAGCTTGCACCTAACTCATGTTACGTTTAGTCCAAATGGAGAAGAGGTTCTTCTTAGTTACAGTGGAGAGCACGTATACCTAATGGATGTAAATCACGGTATCTGATGCGGTCAACAATTTTGACCATGATATTTTATAATCTTTCATTTTTCTATCTTCTTAAGTAAGGTACTCATTTAATTTATTGTAGGCGGTATATAAAAACCTACATAAGAACTGCAGGTGGTATAAATTTTTTTAAATTACTGTTCTGTGTGAGCAGGTGCTTTTGACTAGGAAAAACTAACAAGAAAGAAAAATATTTGATTGTTTTTCTTAATTTTGTGCCTCATCGTTGTTCTCCGCACAATTGGTAGGTCATACCTAGTGGAGAAGAATGCATCTATATCCGGTGTCAATTTTTGTAAATTTCTTATTGTGTAAAGTTCTTTCTGATGAGGTAGTGTGTTCATCATGATAAATAGTGTCAAAGACGGGAAATTATATTAAGGGGAAACTCGCCATTATGAATATTCTCTCATTGTCCATATGAAATAATTTATTTATTATTAGATGCACAAATTCCCTTCTTGATTGCCTGGAAGATAGCATTCAGTTCTACTTTTTGCTCAGCTAAATTTCATGTTATTTGTCTGGATCTTATTAATAATATTTGTAAGCTGGTATACTTTGCAGCTGGTGGAAATGCAATGCAATATACCTCAGGAGATTCTTCAAAACTTATGAGTTTTACACCCATGCTTAATGGAGTAGAATTGCAATCACCAGTTTACGGTGTCCTCTCGGATGGTTTTCCTTCAAATAGCAATTTTGCTGCCAGGGTGTGTGTCCTTGTTTTTTCACTTTTCAGTATAGTAACCATGCCACTTTGGTCTTGGTATAGGGGTGTGTTTTCAATTAAAACCAGTCTTTTCTATTGTTTCCTATTATATCATTTTGAGTGTTGTTTTTACAGATTGATAAATGCAGAAAATTGGTTCAAATTGCGGAAAAATCCTTGAAGGAGGATACAAATTATTTCTATGGAATTGAAGCTTGCAATGAAGTTTTGGATGGTCATGGTTGTGAGATTGGACCGATGCTAATGCATGAATGTTTGTGTATACGTGCATCCTTGTTACTCAAGGTCTTTAAGTTACTTTGTGTTTGGACTTTAGAGTTCAAATTCAGCTTATTATTAGTTTGGGGTTTAGCAATAAATGTAATGAATTATACTTCTTTTTCAGCGGAAGTGGAAAAATGATGCTCATTTGGCTATAAGAGATTGCCACAGAGCTAGGAGGATTGATTCTTCTTCTTTAAGGGCACTTCTTGTACAGGCAGAAGCTTTGTCACAGGTAAGTTCATCTTTATACAGTCAAGTAGTCAACCTATATACCATCTTGACCAATTAATTGCCTGAGTGACTTGCTCATTTTTTAGGCATTTGTGTTGATGCTTAATCTAGCTGAAATACACCATATATTCTATTATGCATACATCTACCTTGCTGTAGATGCTCTATTTTTTTTCCTCTCCCAAATGAAGTTTAAGCCAACTTATCTAGCTTTAGGGTCCTTAAATATGCTAAGCAGATGACTAAGAGCATTCGAAAGAGAGAGTGAAGGTGCAATGTACATGGGGTGTTGGGATCAACAGTTGATAGATTGCACTAACCAAAAAAAAAAAAAATTATTTTGCTTTCTTGAGGGACTTAATTCAGATTTTTTCAAAGAGATTTTTTTGCTCTTGAAATTCTTGGTAGTTTGACTCCCCCTCCCCCCACACATAGCCACCTCCATTCAAATTTTTTTTAGCCTGAAATAGATGGTGTTTCATGAGGTTCCAAGACTCGCTACGGCAGATTCTTGATTTTTTTTTGAGGGGGAGGTATTAACTTTTTGCAGACAACTTGTATAAATAAGCTTTTGCAGAAAACTTATATAATTTAGCTTTTGCAGATGAATCCTGACTTGGCAAAAAATTAAAAAAAAAATCCTTTTCTGTCAGACAACTACAATGAAGTCAGGAGATTAGGTTGCTGATGCAAACAATGTGAAAATTTGTCCTTATTTTTACTTGGGTGAATTGCGAAAAACACTCCTAGAACTATTTTTTTGGCAGAGTTTTATTCAATATTTTGAAGATAGTACCCTGTCATGAGATCACAATTTGAAAATTTAATAAATGGCACATGACTAATATTTTTTTACTATGGCAATTATACCTAAAAGAAATGACTTCAGGTATACTTCCATTGTGTGCGCGGGTTCTCTCATTATTGAAGTTTGGAAGAGGTTAGAGTGGAAGTTTTAGTGTGTAATTTTTTTAAGAGAGTAGAGAAGGACTGAGTGCGACTAGGCTGAAACTAGAGAGAGAGATATTCAGCAAATTGAGAAATAGAATACCCTAGCACTTAAGAATCACATACAAGAAGGACAGAGATTTTGGGAGTTTATGATTAATGTTGCCAATTTCTTGATAAATGTGGATTGATTCACTTCATTGTCGATCAAAGAGGAATGCACATTGATTCTCTATACTGATTCATTGTTTTATCTTCTTTTCTTTAGCTTTCTTGGCAATCAAATGGAGGTTCATTGTTTTGGTTTTTTTAGGTATAACCAATTTTTTTTGTCCCTATTGTTGTTGTTTCTTGTGTTATTGTTTTAGATACATCGATCTAAAGTGTTGTTCAGGAAGCTATTTATAAAATTTCCTTTTCTTCACTTTGATTGATCTTATTTTTTCTGGTCCTTTCATCTAGAGGGTGTCTGTTTAGATATATGTATATATTAAGGTTTTAAAATGAAGAAGAGCAAATGACAGATTGAAAAACTGTATCTTCTTGATTATGAGTTTCTTTGGAATTTCACCTTTTTTTATTTTTTAACTTCTTTTGTTTAAACAAAACAAATGGCAAAGTAGCAATTTTGTGCCGTTTATTGTAGGTTGGGGTGGCAAATGGGCGGGTTATAAAAGGGTTAGTCACCCATTATCAACCCATCATAGTGGGGTCATAAAAGGGTTGGGCATTAAATGGGATGGTCAACCCGCATTGACCAGCCAACCCGAATATATTTTAAAAAATGTTAGAGTTGAGGGTTGCACCATTCAGAATATCCGACTTAATAATCCAAATTCGGGTTTCAACCCAAATCCGACGAAGAGAATTTTTACCAAATTTAAAAAAACGTAAAAATTTCAACTCTTCAACCCTTGTGCACGCAAATAGTTGAATATTTAAAGTCTCTTATTGAGTATTGAAAGCTCATAGTTGGAATTAAAAATCCACAACCTAATCAAAACTGGATTTGAATTGAACCTTCTATCACATTCCATTGAAATTTAAGACATTTATTAAATATAATGAATACCCACTTATATGTCAAAATAAGTCGGAATCTGTTTGAATGGCCGAATCAATTAGCCTTTGAGTGATCTGTTTATTATATAGGACCTTTACAAAAGAGCTATACATGGAAAGAAACTAATTGCCGAGTGATTCTAGCAGTCTAGCTTTATATGGAAACTATTTATTCTGTCAATATGCTAACTGTATAAGCCTACGTAAATTAAGTAAAGGTGAAATAAGGAAAGAAGAATAGAAGGAAAGAAGATTAATTATGGACAGCAGAGCTGTCCATTGACAGCTCCCCTCAAATTGATGCAAGTTGATCAACAAGCATCAATTTGCTACTTAAGAAACAATGTCGATGGCGAGTAAGAGCTTTGGTGAAGATATCAGCAATTTGTAGTTCAGTAGAAACATGTGGAAGAGTGATAACACGAGCTTCAAATGCTTCACGAATAGAGTGACAGTCGACTTCAATATGCTTTGTGCGCTCATGATAGACAAGATTAGCCGTGATCTGAATAACACTCGTATTATCAGCATGTAGAGGTGTAGGATCAGTCTCAGAAAAATCTAACTCAGCAAGCAAACCTCGAAGCCAAATAATTTCAGAACAAGTAAGAGACATCGCCCGGTACTCAGATTCTGTAGATGACTTAGAGACTTTGTCTTGCTTCTTACTCTTCCAGGAGATCAATGCATCACCTAAGAACACACACCAACCAGTGATGGAGCGACGTGTATCAGCACAACCGGCCCAATCAGCATTGCTATAAGCAGTAAGTCGAGGAGAATTGCCTGCAGGAAAGAATAAGCCACGGGCATAAGTGCCCTGAACATAGCGTATGATCCTACGGACAGCAGCCGAATGAAGATGACGAGGGGTCTGAAGAAACTGGCTGACTTGCAAAAGAAATGTCCGGTCTAGTAATGGTGAGGTAGACAAGACTACCCACCAACTTCCGGTATAAACTGGGATCAACAAGTAAATCATCCTCCTCTTTGCGAAGCTTGACATTCAATTCCATGGGAATATCAACAGATGTAGCCTCCTGTAGGCCAGTTGTAGCCATCAGGTCACTAGCATACTTATGTTGATTGAGGGAAATACCAGATGGACTACGATGCACCTCAAGACCGAGAAAATGTGAGAGATCCAAGATCTTTCATGTGAAAGGACTCAGATAGATGAGTCTTGAGCTGACCAAGTAAAATAGAATCGGAACTAGTAATCACAATATCATCAACATAAACCAAAAGAACAACAATACCCATGTCTGATTTTCGAAGAAACAAGGAAGTGTCATACTTGCTCTGCTTGAATGAGAAGTGTAATAAAGTAGTTCAAAATTTATCAAACCAGGCCCTCGGAGCTTGTTTGAGATCATAAAGGGAGCGACGAAGCTTACACACATGTGAGGTCGGAGAGGGAAACAATCCCGGGGGTGGCTTCATATAAATACATTCTTTAAAATCCCCGTGAAGAAAAGCATTCTTGACATTCATCTGATGTAGTGGCCAATCATTGGAAGCAGCAAGAGCTAGAATCGTACGAACAGTGGTCATTTTAGCCACAGAAGCAAATGTCTCTTCATAATTGACACCATATTCCTGATTATTTCCAAGTGCAACAAGCCGAGCTTTATAATGATCTAAACTTCCATCAGATCGAACCTTGACGGAGTAAACTCATTTGCAACCCAGGGGAACTATGGTGGAAGGACAAGGTGCAATGTCCCAGGTGTGATTGGCCTTTAGAGCAGCAATTTCTTCCTGCATAGCTTGTCACCAACAATTATGCTTGACAGCATGTGAGTAGCATGTGGGAATATCAAAATTGGACAATGTAGCAGTAAGAGCGGAAATAGAGTGGCCAGAAGAAAAACCATACCGATCCGGAGGTACAAACACTCGAGAAGAGCGATGTACCAAGGACTCTGGAGGTGCTGCAACTGACTGGTTCTGGAGCATGGTAGGATCAGATATCGGTGGAGCCACTGGAAGAGACTGTGGGCGGGAACGTCTCGTATACACAATACCTGGTTTAAAGCGAGAGCTGACTTGATGAAGATTTGAGAACTGCTGCTCAAAGGAGGGGAGGACCACTGTAGAAGAAGAGGGCACAGAGGACACATGAAAGAAATGTTGATTTTCAAAGAAAATAACATTCCTAGAAATGCGTGTACGATGTAAAATAGGATCATAGCAAACAATTCCTTTTGACACACATTATATCCTAAGAATGCACATTTAACAGATTGAGCAGATAATTTATGTCGCTCATGAGGAGGTAAATGGACAAAACAAACACAACCAAAGATACGGAGATTATCATAACTAGGTTGTTTAGCAAACAAGCAGAAATAAGGAGACTCTAGGTGTAAGACTTGGGAAGGTAAACGATTAATCAAGTGAGTAGCAGTTTTTAAAGCCTCGACCCAGAACATGGATGGAACAGAGGATTCTAACAAGAGAGTACGTACCATATCAAGAAGATGTCGATTTTTGCGTTTAGCTACTCCATTCTGTTGGGGAGTAGCAGTACATGAACGTTGATGAATAATACCTTTAGAAGCCAAGAATGCTTGAAACTTAGTAGGCAAATATTCACCACCAGAATCTATACGTAATGTCTTAATAGTCATAGAAAATTGATTCTCAACATACGCTAAAAACTTAGTGAAAGTACGAAAAACCTCAGATTTAGAACGAAGAAAATAAACCCAAGTGAATCTGCTATGATCATCAATGAAAGTCACAAAGTATTTAAATTTTTCATGTGAACTAACCGGGGAAGGTCCCCAAACATCACTATGGATAAGATCAAAACAGTGAGAAGCTCTACTAGCATGCAAAGGAAAGGGAAAAATTTTGCTTTTACCAAGGTTACAAGAATCACACTCAAGAGATAAAGAAGAACGTTCTTTATTACCAAGAAAATCAGAGTGCAATACATGAGATAAGATTTGAGTATTGGGATGGCCTAAACGACGATGCCACACCATACTCAGATCAGGAACATTATTACAAGCAAAAGACTGAATAGAAGAAACTGGAGAAAGTGTTGGAGCATGTAAAAATAGTGGAAACAAGCGCCCCACGTTAGGTCCCTTTGCGATCGGCTCTCCCCTTACCTGATCCTGCACAACACAACCATCACCAAAAAAATTAACAGCACAATTGTTATCAACTAATTGACCAACAGAGATAAGACTCGTGGAAAGCTGAGGAGCAAGAAACACATCAGTCAATTTGGAAGAGGCATCGCCTACAGCAAATATGGGCAAAGAACTGCCATTGGCAGTCTGAATGGCAGATTGACCAGCATAGGGCCGAACATGACACAGAGCGGTGGGAGTATTCGTCATGTGATTAGAAGCTCCCGAGTCTACGTACCAAAGTTTAGTAGAATCTTTACCTTGAAACCTCATTACAGATAATGCCGAAATTAGCATTTGTTGCACCATTTCTGGTGTGCAGTAATTTGGTGCAGGAGGTGCAAGATCAGAGCAAGCACCTGAGGAAGAGCCATGTGCGACAGAAGTCGCTGCGGGAGGAACAATAACAGAAGTCTGAAATGCTTGGGCTTGACGATTCTGGGGACGGAGACGACATTCTTTGATAATGTGACCCTTCTTCTTGCAATAAGAACAATATTTCTTAGGACAATTAGCAGCAATATGCCCATATTCCTTGCAGCAGTAACACTGCAAATGTTTAGAAGGCATAGGTGATCCTCGGCCTTGGGGAACATAAGCCATAGGTGCCGTGCCCAAACTGCCATGAGATTGCTCCAGAATAGCTTGAGTACTAAGACGTTATTCTTCGCGAAGTAACTCACCAAAACAAATATCAAGGGAAGGAACAGGAGATCGGTTCAGTAGAGAGGAGCGAACAGATTCGTATTCCGGACATAATTTCATAAGAAATTGATCACGCCGGCTAGTCTCATGAAGAGTCTGGATAGTCGAAAGAGCACCAGCAGGAACATCTGCTGTAACAAAATCTGTATATTTGTGCCAAAGAGTCAGAAAGGCCGAGTAGTAGTCTTGGATGGAAAGACTACCATGTTGAAACATAGGAATTGCATGTTCCAACTGAAAGCGACGAGCATCATTAGCTTGATGATAAACCTGCTTCAGGTAATTCCACATGGATTGAGCGGAGCGATGAGGCCGCAAGTTGGTAACAATATGTGGCTCCATTGAACCAAGAAGCCAAGACATAATCCGAGCATCAAGGATAGCCCATGAGGGAGAAGCTCAGAGATCTTTGGATTTGTCAGTAGCGGATTGTGGAGCAACATTCGTGCCATCAATATGACCCTAAAGATCTTTTCCTTTGAGGAAAAGTTCAAATTGAAAAGCCCAAGTAGAGTAGTTTGTGCCCGTAAACTTGACACACAGGTGCAGAGTCCATCACAAAGAAACTAATTCACCAGTAGGATGCAACTGCCGAGATGAAAACAGAAACTGCCGAGAAACTATGGAGACCAGAAATAGACGCGTCGAGAGGCTCACCATAAGAGAACTCCTGCTGAGACCTGAACAGAGGCTGCGAAAAAAAACTCAAACCAGGAATAATCCAGAAGACGCCAACACACGAACACCGAGAGGAGAAAAAAAATCACGCGGGCGACAACCAAACCGAGAGAAAAAAAAGTTCATCTTGGCTCTGATACCATGTCAAAATAAGTCAGAATCTGTTTGAATGGCCGAATCAATTAGCCTTTGAGTAATCTGTTTATTATATAGGACCTTTACAAGAGAGCTATACATGGAAAGAAACTAATTGCTGAGTGATTCTAGCAGTCTAGCTTTATATGGAAACTATATATTTTGTCAATATGCTAACTGTACAAGCCTACGTAAATTAAGTAAAGGTGAAATAAGGAAAGAAGAATAGAAGGAAAGAAGATTAATTATGGACAACAGAGCTGTCCATTTACATTATAATGGTGTCCAACTATATTCCTAAAAAATTTTAAAAATAAAATTTTTGTTTATTTTAATGATTTAAGCAGATAACGCTAGAATAAATCTGGTATTTTAATACTTAATTGCGCTGATATAAAATGATGAGGTCCTTTGATAATTTTGGATTTGACAAAGTTGGCTCATCTTATTATATTGTTTATATCTTACAAGAGCTGAATCTGATTTTCCCTCAATATAACCATACATGTGTGTGTAGACTATACACACACACACAAAACAACGACACATGCATGTATTAATTTAATTTGAAGTTGAACATTATTGTTGAGGGAGGTAGTCAGCCAACTTTTTGAGCCTGGTGGGGGCACCAATTGAGATAGACATGTTTTCAGATTGCGTATTAGTTGAAGTCTACAGACTTCTCTAGAGAGAATATATATATATTTAGCATCACATCAAAATTAATTATAATAATATTAATTATATTATTTTGTTAGAAACAAATCTTGTGAACTTTTTTAAAAAATTGCACTCCTCTCTTGTTGTTTCTTAGGCATTAAAAATGTAACATCACGTAATGTGTAATCTTATTACTTTTTAAAAAAATTACTGTTTACAGTAATCTTATTTGTTTATTGTGTTTAATCCAAAAAATATATACCTGATATGTTTATTATATATATATACATATATGTAATATTTTTGTTTAGAGAGAGAGAGATTGACCCAAGAAATATATACGTGATATGTGTATTATATATATACACACACATCTATATAATATTTTTATTTAGGGAGAGAGAGAGTTTGACCCAAAAAATATATAGCTGATTTGTGTATTATATATATATACACACACACACACATATATGTAAAATTTTTGAGTTGTGGGAGCTGTTGAGAGAGAGAGAGAGCAAAGAAGAGAGAGAAAGCAAGAGAGAGAGTGTCATGGGTTCTGTCTTAATTATGTTTGGGCCACCTTTTAGAAAAGAGTTATGTTTGAGCGGGTTGGAAGTGGGTACCCACTTTCAACCTGCTAGCAACCCTCTAATTACGCTCTTTTTAAATCACTCACCTAAGGGTGATTAATTAATGGGCAGTTTCGCGGGTTTGGGCAGAATTTGCCACCCCTATTGTAGGATGAGGTTGTGGCCTTAAATATAGATATGCTATTTTGGGAGGTTTTTGGCCATGTTAGGGGATTGTTTGCAAAAAAATTGATAGCACATGGGATTGTTGCAATTAGCATAAAAAAATAAAACAAAATCAAAGGATATAATGTTCATATTAGCAAAAACATTAGTCATGTGCATCACATAGGCTAAACTATGTTGTTTTTAAATCAACAATATGGTGGTAAGGGACTATTTGCAGAACTTTTAATAAATTAGGAGTTATTTGTTTGGGGGATTAATTGCAAAAAAAAGAATAGTTCAGGCCTTCTTTTTTTTTTTTTCTTTTCAATTAACTCATTTTTGGCAAGTAAGACTTCTCTCATCCAAAAGAGAAACAAAAGAATCAATCAAAAACTGAAAGCTCATAGAAGCTGCCTGCCAGACTGCTTGAACTCTCCTATCCACTCTGGAGCCTCTCCAACTAACCAACTGACCTGCAACCGGGTGGGAGGGGGAGTCTGCTTTTTTACTGGTATCCTGCAAACATTCAGAAAGGTGTGCTTCAGGTAACCCTCACTACACCAGTTATCATGTCAACAATCGATCCCACTGCCATAGTCCTACCACAAGCTTAATTGGTTTCAAGAAATCCTCCCCCCAACACTTCATTCTCTTCCATACTCCCGAGTCCCATCTTATAAGACTTTCCAACCTCTTTAGCTTTCCAGTTCACCCTGCTGCTACCATATTATACCTCCACCAATTCACTCTGCATACTTTCACTGCATCTTAATAACTTCTTCCTAACAGAGCTTGATTAGACAACCTTAGGTTTCCTAATCCTCAGCCTTTCATCTTTCATGGGAGAGTACACAGAATCCTAGAACTCACCAGTTGATGTTTAGATTCATCCCAAACCAACCCCCCCCCAAAAGAAAAAAAAAAATTCCTTTCCATGGCTTTATTAATTATTTTAACGAAAATAGTAAACAGAAACAATAAATTTGTTGGCATAAAAGAAAAGCTGCTTTGGATAAAAGTAAGGTGCCTTCCCTTTGAGTGAGATATTGCCTTCTAAGCTTGCTTTGACATTTTAGTGTTTTTTCTTTGAACCATATGATCTATATTTTTAATTTTAAGAAAAGATGTCCTATTCCCTGTTCTGGATGCTCCCCTCAATACTGGTTAAGCCCATTTACAGGCCTTCTTATAGGTCATACTGTTCAGAAGGTCACTGTTTGAGAAAATTCCTAGTATCTAGGCCTTCATTCATAATGAACTGAACCATTATCTTTTGTTCTTTTTATAACTCTTACTAATCCTTGGTTATTATTTCTTGCAGCTGGGCAAACATAAAGAAGCTCTAGACTTTGCCATTGCAGCTCAGTTTTTAGCTCCGTCTGATTCCGAAGTTGCAGAAAGGGTGGAGAATTTAAGAAAGCTTGTTGCTGCAGGTTAGTGGCAATGCATTATTGATATGTCACCCATCTTATTAATTCATCCTCTAGTGGGAAGCCATGCGGTTATTGCATGTCAGCACAGGTGCAATGATGAGATTTGGAATTATATTGTTGTTCAATCTATGTTGAAATCACGTCTCTGTGTGGTCGCCATCTCACATTTGTAATACCCTGATGATGTATTTATCTTATTGTTTCCTTATTGTTAACTGCATACATTAATTTTTATTTCGTATTCTGAATTGAAAGATTTTTTAATTAAAAAAATAAGAAAGCAATTGCTGTTCATGAAACTTGGCATGGGACATCTGTCGGCGGTTAAAATTTCTATATTTGGACTGAAAATTGCTGTATTGTGTTGTTTTTCTTTATTGAAAACCCTATTACTTAAAGTTAATAATGTTTTTTCTTACTTTTTGTGTCTTTTGTAATAATTTTAGATGAATGTGGTATGTATATGCATTAGTTTTTAAGAGAGTATATACTGACAGGTCGAAAGTAAATATACCCCTTAGGCCCTTAATTACTTTTTGTGGAATTCATATTCTGTCAAGACTCAAGACAGTCAAGCACACTGTTGGATTCTATACCTCTATTGTGCTTGTTATGTATATGCCAAATTTCAACTTTACTGCTTGATTTGATGAGACAACTATCTTTATCTGACCAATTTTATATTTTGGCATACCTGAAAAGCAAGGACCGAGATTTTCTCCGGTACAAAATTTTGTACTATACTTACTAGCATTTACATTGAGGATGCAATATAGATGCAAAGGTGTTACATTCTCAAAGTAAAGTTGTTGCTTGCATATTGATGTAGTTTGTTGCATGGGTGTTGCATCCTCGAAGTAAATATGTTTCATTGTTGTTGAATGGGTGTTGCATCATTGACGTGGTTGTGTTGTGTGCTAATGACCGATCTCTGCGTTAATGATCCTCCCAAAAACGAATGTATTTGCCCCTCTGCACCCAAAATCAAATGGGCTTTGAAAATTTATCCCACTCCTACCAAATAAATTTCCACACACCCACCCTTACTGGAGCCCTCATCTCTAGAGAACCCCAACCACCCCTGTCCTCACAAAACCTTTGCTTGATAACCCACCTCCAAAGTCTGTGCTTCTCCCCCACCAAATTTCCACAACCACTTGCTCAACAGGGCCTTGTTGAATGGAGCCAGTCTCCTAATCCCCAGCCCCCCCACTTGAATCGGCTTATACCATCTGTCTTGAGTCATTGGTCTAACTTCCCTATTTTAGGAAGAATTTTATGGATAAAATATTATGGACGGTATAAATCCTCTCAAGCACCATTAGGAGTAGAGTTCGATCGGTTTATGCTTGTCGATGATATACTTTACATAACATTTAACCAACCTTGATTTTGTTTACTTAATTTATTATTATTAATATGATTATTATTATTATTAAGGGACCTTGATTTTGCTTGCTTAATTATATATATATATATATATATATATATTTGGGGAGGGGGGGGGGGGGTGCAAGTACTTGTTTTATATAGCTGTCCTCTTCCTCTTTTGGTCAGTTTCATCTTTTCTGTTGTTCTAAACATAATATACTCTTGTATTTCTTGTTAATGAAAATCCCTTGTCTGCCAAACCAATTGACTCAATTAATCTAAATACTTGTCATTCCATCAGATAATTCTAGAATCCTTTAGTCCCTTATTCTATGCAATAAATCATTTTATATAACCATTATAAATTTTGTATGTTAGCTATGTGTTTTGGTTGGTGGCTTTTAGCGCTGATTGTTGTTTGTTATTCTCTTCTAGTTATAAAGAACTTTATGTGATTGTTCTGCTCTTAAAGTCCATTTGATGCTTTTGTATCTTTTATTGTGATATTTTTATTCTATAACAAATTCAAACCTGAATGCATATGCTTGTAATCTTTTCTCATAGCTTTTCTTGGTGAGACAAATAATTAAGTTAAACCCTCCTTAATAATTTGATTTCAGAGTTGGTTATTAACATGGTATCAAACCAAAAAGATATTGAGCTCACACGTGACACCACTTCGATAATTAAAATACGCACTTTTTTGACTCACCCGTAGAGGAAGTCTGGAGAGACGCGAGGGAATATGTTAATGATATGAATAACTAATTTATACTCTCTTGTAAGCTAAGCCTTTTAGAGAAGTTGGTTGTTAATACTTTCGCGAGTCACGGATCTTCCATTTATGTCCTCTTACTGTTTAGCATTATTGTAACTGCTCATTGAAACTCCTATTATTAAAGTTATCTCTTAGTTTGCTTGACTTTAGTTAATCCATTTTTATAATTTTTTGCTTTATTTTCTAGTTCACTCGTACTGACATTGAATGCATTTTCTCTAATTTTATTAATAGATACAACTTGTATTTTTTAGTTGTTTATTGGTCATATCAACTCATATGTTATAAGCTTTTCATAGTTTTGGTCTTCCGAAACTTTTTGTAATTATTTTGTATACAACTATTGGTTCACCTGTCAATAATTGTATCCTTTTTCTCTGTCCTCTTTAGTACACTTGACTGCTTTACCTATTCATATGTGGCACTAAAACATCCATGCCTGGTACACTTTGCATCTATGTGTCAATTTAGAGTTTCTTTTTCTGGGAATAGGGCTGTGAACAAGCCTATCTAAGTAATTTTAATTTCTCAATGTAAGCTTGGTTGAACCTGTGTGTTTGAGTTGGCTAAAGCTCAAATCAGATATCATGTAAGGTGCTCAAGGTTGGTTTATGCAAGCATACGAGCAGTTCAAGCTGTCTTGGTGCTCGATGGAGCCTAATTGGCTGTGACATGGGGCAAATAACAAAAGCCGGTTCTCCAGCACTTTCAAAACAAATCTTCATCCTCTTTTATCAGATCCAAGAAGCAAATGGAACAGCTTTTTAGCTGAGCTAATGTCAAATTAAAGGCATTTAATGGACTTGAAATTTCGAGTCTAAAAACTCTGTATCATAGAGGTGATAAAATATAAAGTGCCATTAATGTCTGGGATCCTTCTTCACTTGAGCACATGTTTGCTCAAGCTTGGGTCATTTAAAGGTTGAGCCTGTATTCTGGATTGAGTTTGATTCTCTCATACTCACTAGGAGTTTGTATACTATCATTTAGTGAGCTTTTTCAAGTGAATCACAAGCAACATGACTTGTTTTACTGGCTCACTGGGAGTGCACCTGGCTTTGGTTCAAAGTCTTTGGAATTCTTTTTTAGCAAGTGTTCAGCTAAAGTTTGTACTGGCTGCCAACCTAGCAGAAGTTGTCTAGTTGGGTTTATCTTACTAATTGATTAGATCTTACTACTGTGAGAGGTGGAGTGTTTAGCAATTGTTTTCAAAGAAATCTAGCTTTTCCTGGGTGAGATGAGTACTTGAACTGATCATAGGAAGATAAATTTTATGGGGACAAAATGACGAACCTTAACCATTTAGCTAGTTTTGACTTCCTATTCGAGTGGCTTGCCTCTTTGTAGTTCCTAATAGTAGCTAGTAGTGCTATCCCAGTAGCTAGTGAGTACTGTGCATACTCACTATCAGAAACTAAGTGTCTTAATTTTGTTTTGTGATTTTCTTATTTCCAATTTGTAGTACATTCATTTCTAATCTTTTTGCGTTGATCTTGTCATATGATTGACTGATTATTTTTTGTTATTGAGTTTTCAAGATGATGCTATATTGTGTTCTGACTTGAAATATATCAATATAACAATTGGTGATGTTGACAACCATCTACTCTAAAAGTTTAAGCTATTAGAGAGGCTGTAACTTTAACATTTAAATCCTCTAACACGCCCCCTCACGTGTGACCTCCTTTTGGTCCAACACGTGTTTCAATTTTAATTATAAGGTGACGGTGAGGTTTGAACACAAGACCTTGCGTGCTCTGATACCTTGTCGACAACCATCTACTCTAAAATCTTAAGCTATTAGAGAGGCTGTAATTTTAATACTTAAATCCTCTAACAGATAATATTTACTGATATCATTTTACTTTAAGTCTTGATCAGTTTTTGTTGGCAGTAATTTTTAAGAACCAATGGGATCAAGGATTTGAATCTAATCATATGCATAATGTGGTAAAGTAGTGCTATACATTTATGTGTGTGTTTGTGTGTGTGTGTGTGGGGAAAGAAGGGGGGGGGGGGCAATTTAGCACATTGGTAAAAGTACTTGAAAGGTAGGGTTGGGATCAAGGGTTCGAATCTAATAATATGCATAATGTGTTAAAATAATGCTATATATGCGTATATGTATATGGGTGGTGGTGGAGAATTAGGGGGGGACGAGTTGCATCATTCAATAGACTAGATTTTGATATACTGTTTGGAATGGGAGTTAGCCTTGAAGGAGAGATTCCCAGTCTCCTTCAGGTTGGCTGTGGATACTGGATGGAGAGGCATCCATTGCAAAATATGCGGCTTTCACTAAGGGTGGATTTGTAACTTACTTTTCAATAGCTTCCTGGATTGGTAGTTGGAAACGATTAGTTCGCTGCTTAAATTGTTGTAGCATTAGTCTGGGCAAGGTGATTGGGCTCTGTGGGGTGATAGGTAGCTTTGATGGGAGATTGAGTGGTAAATCATTTTTAAAGTGCTTAGCAATAGAGGAGTTACACCATTTCCTTGGAATTTATTAGGCGGACGAAGTGTTGTCTTAAAAGTGGCTTTCTTTGTGTGAAAGGTGGCATATGAAGCCATCTTGGTCATTTATAATGTGAGGAAGAGGGTGATACATACGTGCAAGAGGATGAGGGAGATATTAGTCACCTCTTCCTTCACTATGAGTTTGCCAGGGAGACATGGTGTCTTTGGTATGGCATGGGTTAATGCATAAACTAGTTGGATAGTTGCTGGAGTGTTGGACGGGTGGATATGTGTGAATGATTTCTAGGAAGGTTTGAGATGTTGCCCCATTATGTATTCTTCTTCATAATTGGAAGGAGAGAAACACGCTGTCTTTTGAATAATTTTGTTAAATTTGTGTGATTTGAATTTTTCATTTTTGATTTTAGTGGTTTCTCTTGTATACTTGCCATGATTTAGGATGCACCCCATTTTTGGTTCTCTTATATTTACTTTTGACTTCATGCGTCAATTGATAGCTGAAGCTGAGAAAGGTAACAAGGCAACTGATGGAACAAGTATTTCAGAACCTCGAGCTGGAAGAATACTATCATTGAGTGACATACTTTACCGTTCAGAGGCAAATAGTGATGCTTCACAAGATGGTCCAAGGTCTGAAAGAGAAGATTCTGATTATGAGGAAGAGCTGGAGTTGGATTTTGAAACGTCCATATCAGGTGATGAAGGGCGTGATGCTGAATCCAACATTCTTCATGGGAGTTTAAATTTGAGAATCCATAGAAGAGGTGATTCAGCTACCGAGACAAGTTGCACAAATGGCTCTTGTGGGTCATCTATATCTCCATCTCAAAATGATAGAACGATTTATCAGGTTTGATTTTTTTTAAAAACTTTTGATGATATATTCAGCTTTTTCCATATTAATAAAATAGAGGCAAAGCTTTTAGTGTTTTTTTTTGGTAAATTTGAAGCTTTTAGTTTTGATCTGTTCATTATTATAAAAGTGTGCCCTTACCATTCTGTCCCTCACGTAACTGTTAACTTTGCAAAAAGGAAAATGTGTGCATACTATATCAATTGATTGAGGTTCTTGGGCAGATGTGTTTCTTTCTCCACTTTTTGGTTATTTCTTTTTAATGTTTTTACTTATTCCTTAACAAGGCTGTGGTTCTTATTTATTCTGGTTCATTCTAGCTTCAAAATATGTACATATGTGTAAAGTAAATATATTTTTTTCCTTTTAATCATCTTAGGCCTCTAAACTTATACTTGTATGCTCATATTTGCAGCCTGAGTCAGTGATAGATATGAAGCAGAGATACGTTGGCCACTGTAATGTAGGGACTGATATAAAACAGGCTAGTTTTCTTGGCCAAAGAGGTACTTCTTTTTTTTTTTGGTAAGGCATATGATGTTTTATACTTTCGGCTTATTAACATATTCAGTAGTCATGTGAAAAGCCTATTGCAGTTAAAAAAAAGAAAGAAAGCGGCTAGAATGAATGCCACACAGCTGAACTTGCAGCTGCATTCATTATTTTTTCTGTTCTGTTGGAAGGTCTCCTCTTTGGATAGTTCATAGAAAACCATTGCAAAAATGATGTGCTACTTGTGTTCAAGGTGTTATGTAGCCACATGACAACATGTTTTTGCCTAAAGAGACTTTGACCTGACTCCGCAGATCCCGACAAAGGCAGCTCATGTATTTCAACAACATTTTAGAACTTCAGTGGTTGTTACATTGGCACTCAATAAAGTTCAACTAACTTGTTAGCCTTTTACTTAACCGAACCTCTTTACAACTGGTGTTGAATCTATTCAAGGATTTTGAATCAGCTGTGACATCCTCCTTGAGTTGAATGATTTGCTTAGGTCTTTCACCCTATCATCTTCAATCTCTAGATTTGTTTCATTTGTCTCTTGCATCTCACCACTAATGCCAAAAGTAGGTACTCCCACAACATTCTTCCTTCTATTCCACATCTTTGCATATCTGGAGGATTTGACCAGATACATTTGAAAAACCTCCTATAGATAATGCAAGTATTATGCTTGTAGAGTCCCTTAGCACACAACACATCTTATAGGAATGACTCATTTAATAAGATCTATGTCAAAGGATCAATGACTCTGTTGCTGTTTTCTGACAACCATGCTTTTTCTTAATTAGATTTGGAGTTTCCCTAATGGTACTATGTCTCTGTTGCTGTTTTCTGACAACTATGTTTTTTCTTAATTAGATTTGGAGTTTCCCTAATGGCACTATGTTCCATTTGCAGTTAGTAAATGGATGGGCTTGTAAGACTAGGATTTGATGGGGTATGTGATGTGGATTGTATTTGTTTGTTGGGTCTACTAGTGTTTGTAACATAATGCAGTAGAAAAGAATTCTTGATGTCATGGGGTGTGAGAGAAAGAAGAGTAGAACACAAGGACATTTTTGGACTGGAGCACCTTTTCCCATGTACATCAACATCCTGATATACTCGATCTTTTTACTTCCATCAAACTTGGGATTCTTAGATTTCAACGTGGGATGCCAAACGAGCATTTTTTTTATTTTTTTTGTAGAGTACCCTTCATTCATTCTTGTTCTGGAAAACAAAATAATCTTTACAAATCCATCATAAATTTGAAGCGGCGTGGGAGAAACTGAAATGGTTGAAAGCTACAGACTCAGGATTTTCTACTTGCAAAGCAAAAGAAGCACATTTTCGTAACTTCTGCAGAATTCTCTTTAATAGAGCCCCACAAGCTCCGCTTTGTTTAAATTACTTGACATGGGATTAGATTTCTTGAATTGTTTGAAGTTTTATTCAACTTTCATAGAAGAAACACTGCTATTACAAAGTTCTCTAGAGCTAGACGCTGTGTTTATGTTGTACTATCTTATATAATTGTGTCTTAAAAGCGTTGCAATTGAAACTAAATGGATATCCAGAGGTTTATGTATTTATTGTTCAGCTGGGTAACAGTAACACTAGTGATGGGTATCTCAGTAAGACAGTAAGTATACAACTTTGCTGTTAAATATGGTTAACTTTCATAATGATATCCTATAATAGGGGTCAATGTCTGGTGCAATGGTAAAAATTTTGGACTGACTAGTATGTTATGATGCAAGTTTGAGTTTGAGAGTAGTCACTTTCTTTGAAATAATGCCAAGGGTTGGGTTGTCTCCAGTCTTCCCTTCCCATCAATCCATGTGGGACATACATAGAATAATTTTAAAGTCATAAGAGCCGCGGTGTTCAAAGTGTGGTTTGCACATCAATTCCATCCTTATACCTAAGCTGATTATTATCTCACTATCATTGTCCTAATAGGGATTGCGCAGGGCAGAAACATGAGGCCTACTTCCAAGTTATAGCTTCCTTGCGGGTTGTGGTTATCTATCTCTCTCTAGATCTTTTATTTTGTTATTATTATTTTTGTTATAATTATTTTATTTATTTATATTATTAATTTTTTTCTTTTTTGGGGGGGAGGGGTTGGTCTAGTGTCTACATATTTAGATGCGAATGTAATCATGCACATGGGTAATGGCAAAAAAAAAAAAGGACTTAGTGGTCACTGAATCATGCAATATGATAATTACTGATGCCAGTGGAAATACCAAAAACTCGGACTGAGAAGCTTCAGGTCTCATATTTGAGTCTAATCATATCTATGGGGTTCAATGTTCAAAGACTCTGTGGAAATTGATTTCAATAGATCGAAATTGATGTTGCTCGATTGACATCTCTCCATAAGGCTTCTATTGGTACCTCGATGGATTGAAATCTTCCGCAGGTATTATACTTTGGAAATTTTAAATATAGAAGCTTCCAAAATCTATTTTTATGCAAGTTTAAATCTATTTAGGAAATCAAATCAAATTTAAATTGTGAAACTTTAGAAACCCTAGATATGCATGCATGAACCCTAATTTGGTGAGTGCATCATTGTGTCAATTTACCTTTATACCTTTGTAGGCGAAGATTACCAAGATAAATTTGAATGTAGTAGGACTTTCATCTTTGACCTTGGGAGGTAACTAACACTAACTTTTGAAAATTTCTAAACTAAGCTAGAAATCAGAACAGAAGATACAAACTCAATTTTGATCTAAGAAATATGCGAACCTAAGTTCTATTGACCTAAAAGGGCTCAAAACTAAAGCTAGAAATTAGAACAAAAGATACAAACTCAATTTTGATCTAAGAAATATGCGAACCTAAGTTCTATTGACCTAAAAGGGCTAGCCCAGTGCACGAGGCTACGGTCACCTATTTCACATAATATTTTATTTTCCTTGTTCTTTTGACATGTGTATATTCATCTTGGCCAATTAGCCTTGGTGAATCATGCTAGTTTACAGTTAGAGAATAAAGTATCTTAATCCAAAATTTAGAGTACCATTAACATATCTTATTATTCTTTTAACCGCCTTTAGGTTTAACTCTTTTGGATTAGGTTGATACCTAGCACATGTACCAACATTGAAAGTAATGTCTGATCCATTAGCAGTTAAGTAAAGCAAACTATCTATTGTACATCTATACGAGGAAGTATCGACACTTTTACGACTAGGATTTTTACTTGAGCTCCTCACTCGTAGGGGTATTAAAATGTCTTAATGATTGTTACCCAAACTTCTTAACTAATTCCATAGCATATTTAGATTGTGAGATAACTTTGATCATCTAATTACTTAACTTGTAATCCTAAGAAGAAGGTTAACTCACTAACCTTGCTCATTTTATAGGTTTTTACTCATTTGTTCTACAAATTCATGAGCTCTTTTATTCGGTGTGAAACCAAAAAACTATATTGACTAGATAGATTCGAGCAATTTGGAGGTTTCAATCATTTTTCTCAGTAAAGAAGGCCTCCTTTTTAAAATTATGCTCAAGCAAGTATGCATAGACCATAAAGCGCCTTCTTTAGACGATACATGGTCTAGAAAAACATGATTGGTAAACATTTTAGATTGTTCCACACATGGTATACTTCTTCATGTAGTATACCATTTAAGCTCATGACATCCATTTGGTGTAATGTAAATTTTTAGTGATATATGGCAAGTATTATTCTAATTCACTCTAGTTTTGCTACCTGCGCCGGTATCTCGGTAGAGACTGGGTCCAATTTTGACCGGTTATCATTTTAATTATCATTTTTGCCATATTTGCATATTAAATGATGTTTAACATGTTTTAAATGTGGGAAACACGTTTGGGAAGTTGTTTAGAGGATTGAGAAGTTTTCGGAATGTTTGGGTGAATTTGAGAATTTTGGGTCAACGAGGCCCGAGAATCTGAAAAATTTTCAGAAAAATATTATTTTTGGTTTTAGACTAAACGAAATGTTAAATGAGTTAAAGAAGTGATTTCGGAGCCATAGCCGCTTTCAAAATTGAAAACGGAGGTTAGAAGGGTACGTTAAGTGACCCGGGGGCGTTTTGGTCATTTCACACCCCAAGATATTATAAATATTTGGGGGTTGAGATATCAGCCATTACATACCGCTAATATATCTCTCTCACTCTCCCATTTCATCCCTCTTCCTTCTCTCATCATTTCGGAGGTGTTGGGTTAGGATTTGGCAAATGCCGAAGGCAAGGGGATTGCTCTACTTGGCAAAGGCTACGTTTTAGACCGAACGAAATCCCTTTTCGGTGAAGTTGAAAGGGCTGAGATTTTGGAACATTAGCTTCAAGGCTTGAGAATTGAGATAGGGGTGTGAATCCTTTCTTCATTTTGATTCTATAGGTCACATACTTGTGACGTGACACTCTTCTATGAAAATTTATGTGTAATGTGATATTTCTTGCATATATATATATATATATGTTGTCTAGCATGTTCTAGAGAGAATTATGTATTATGCATGAGTTGTTGAGGTTTATGAATGCATTGTATAACTTGTGTTCATTGGAGAAGCATTGTGAAGTTTGACCCTATGTGAGAAGACATGCATAAAAGAAGATTTCCTTAAAAATGCATGATTATCGATTTCCATGAGATGATTGAACTCGCATTGTAATATGCTTGTGTTGAGAGTGATATCCATTAACTTGATAAAATGTTATGCATTGGATGAAATTGGTGACAATCTTGATTTTGTGCGTTTATGTGATAAATATACATTTATGTGGGAATTTGTGATTTTTGGGGCATATGTGAGAATTAAGGACCCCCTAGGGTGCAAGGCCCAAAACTTGGCAAAGCAGATGTCGCTTCCGTCGGGTTAGTAACCCGTAGAGCGTAAGCAGAGTATGTGGTTTTGAAAAGACCCTTCCTATGAAATTGTGACAAGCAGAAGTCCCTAATTGAAGTTATTTCAAAGTATACGTGGTGTCAGTGTATTTGTGAACGTGATTATTTTTGAATTGCTTAAGTGTAGTGGAAATATGAGATATCACGTATGATTTCGAAAATGTGTATGTTTTAAGCATGAAAACCATTGAAGCATGCCATATAGTCATATAGAGATTCATTATGCATTCATGTATGGTAGCCTGAGTCAAGGTTGAGTCGGGTGGATCATTCCTTCTGGGCGTAGTTGTATGCTCACCCCCTTCCCCCAAAACTTTTTTAGATAAAGCACTGGTAGAAGACGAGGCTTAGAGTGGCTCGAGAGGATATTTTTGGAGTTTCTTGGATATGTATATGAATGTCCATGTCGGTTTGTGGCATGTTGACTATTTTTGGTATGTTGTCTTTACATTTGGATAACCTTTATGCCATTGAGCATTTTATGTATTAGCCATGCATGTTTTGACTTTCAAAGGATGAATGTATGACGGATAGTTTTGAATTCCAAATGTATGAGTTTTAATGATGTGATCGCTTAGAGGTATAAAATTGTGTTTGGATAATGTGGAATGTCTTGGACCATTTTCGATGTTTTTCATCTTATAGAGAATATATGCATGTTGTAAGTTAAGAATTGAATGAGGATTGTGTAGGTTGTAGTCACTTAAGAATATTGCAATGGTTGCAGTTCGAGTGATTACGATGCATCGTAGTTCCATTGGCGATGCATCGTAAAAGGTTGCGGATTTGAGTTGAATTTCAGGGCTTTTCATGAGATGTTACACAACATCTACGATGCATCGAAGTAGGTATCTTGATGTATCGTAATTTTGTTGGAGATTTGGGATAGAAAAACAGAACTTTTCGCAAGATGTTTCGCAACACCAGCAATGCATCGTAAATTACGATGCATCGAAACCAACATTACGATGTATCATAATGTATGATTGGACTTAGGATTGAGGTGTGTTTGGAGGTGCATGAGTGGCCACGTGTGGGGCCCATGATGAGTGATTAATGACGAGTCATACGTAGGTAAACGTATGTTGGTTATTACGCTTCCGCATTGATTAAAAGCGTGAGGTAGTTCGTTGGGGTTTAATAGACGCAATCACACTCGGGATCCAAGCTCAGAGATGGTATCTCTGGTGGTTTGGAAATCGAGACGTGATAGTCTCATCAAAATGTATCCCTTCTATTTGACTGTACCCTGAACAACTAGTCTAGTTTTGTTCCTTACTATGCCATCTCATCTTGATTGTTCTTAAGAATTCACTTAGTTCCTATTACATTTATATGTTTTAGCTAGGAACTAGTGTCCAAACCTTATTCTTAAAGAATTGTTGAAGTTCTTGCATGGCATTAATCCAATCTGTACTTCCTAAAGCTCCTTCAACACTCTTAGGTTATGTTTCTGAAATATAACAAGATTTTTAATTTGATTTGAGAGAGATTCCGAGGGTTGTCCTTGGTGCAATGGTAAGGTTGCTCCTTTGTGACCTGGAGGTCACGGGTTCAAAACAAGGAAACAACCTTTCTGCATGCAGAGGTAAGACTGCGTACATCTGATCATCCCCAAACCCCACAATGGCAGGAGCCTCTTGCACTGGGCTAGTCCTTGTTTGAGAGAGATTCTGAAAATGGAGTTCCGGAAGGTTCGATTGATCGACACCTACCTGGACAAGCTTCATGAGCCATCAGTCGAAGCGTACTGGTTTTGAAAAACATTACTCCTGGGAACATGTGGCTTCACGAGCCATCAGTCGAAGCATACTGGTTTTGAAAAACATTACTCCTGGGAACATGTCTATCTATCCACCAATCATTTGAGGCTTACTTGAGTTCCTTTGATTGATCAGCACTGTTATGTTTTCTAAAAAATCCCAAATTTGAATTTTTTTTAGAGAACTTTAGCTTAAATCCCTAATTTTGAAAAACAGGATCAAAACATAATAGTGAGCCAATAGACGATCAAATCTATGTCAACTAAGGTCTGTATGGTCTCAATTACCTTTGCCCTAGATATGTGAAGTCTTGAGAGACTTGTGCCTTGTTCTTTTTAGATCTTCATCTCCATCTCCATCTTCTATGGTTGTATCTAAACGACTCATGACACTTCGAAACACATTACAAGTTTTGAGTAGAAAATTGCCCACACATCACTCATAATTGTAATATTTTGTTTTTCTTTTTTCTTTCTCAAATGGTTGAGTTGTAAATGAATGGAATGATTCGATGCCTTCTTTCCTTATTTATGTGGAGAATGACGAGATTTATTGAAAAGAAGAGGAAAATATATCACCTCGCACCAATGTTCCTTTTCTCTTATTTTATGTTTTTTTTCCTTTGATAGATAAGTGCGCACATACACCCACGCTATTCCCCAACTGAAGTTGAGTCCTCAACCTCCTATATGGAATGGATGAGGAGATACTACCTGAGCTAAAGACTAGGTGGTGTATGATTGTTTTTATTAGTAGGGCTTTGGGAATTCCTATTATTTTATGTTATGTGAAGGAAATCATGAACTAGGGAACCGATGCCTTGAGCAGGATTGGGAGTGTTACTTCTCAAAATGTGACATGATGTAGTTTGCCTTGTACTAACATGTTTTTGATACATCTACGAGATCTTTATATATTATATTTTATTTTTGGTTAATGGTATTGTATTTCTTAATATCTATATCTCCATTATATCTTTTGTGTTTCTCTGTGGGACACAAGTAGTTTCTTGGTCAGCTGCTTCATAAGTTCGAAAATATTTAAAGCAATAGTGTTCAAGTCTCCAGAGCTTTGAATTTTCCTTTAGAAGTATGGGAACAGCTTGATTTACAGTCTAATCTGTGGTTCGACTTGGTCAAACACACAGAAAGATTCTGGTCTGCTCTCCAATTTACAGATTATAGGGAATCTGTCCCTGGTTTACATGGATTTGGTATCGAAGGCCAAGATCAAAGTTAGAAATATAAGTTTTGATACTTCTATTGCTGACCTTCATAGGCAAGATGTTTTTGTTTTCTGTTTCCCTTTGTGGTTTATGCCATCTTTATCTCAAGTTTTAATGAGAATTTTGGGGCACATTGGAAATGAAACAAGACAGGAGTGAAAATAATGATTTTTTGATGAATGTGACGTCCTTACACATTATCTGTTGATTCCCACGATGTCGAAACTTCATGGTTGCCTGCTTTATTGGTTGCCATCTGCTATCATGAGATTTATGTCTCCCAGATGTCACCTAGGCAGGATTAGAGTTCAAATTTCACACTCTTTTGTCATGAATGTTTGTTCATGGATTGTCTATTGTTGAATTGCAGGTGAATATGTAGCTAGTGGAAGTGATGATGGTAGATGGTTTATCTGGGAAAAGAGAACTGGAAGACTAATAAAAGTTCTTCATGGAGATGGAACTGGTAACATGTTCCCTTCCCGCCCCCAATGAAATTGAAATGAATTCTAATAATGTTCTGTGCTCTCTTGTTTATTGTCAATGTCTCATCCATTTTCCTCTACAGTTGTGAACTGTGTGCAGTGTCATCCATTTGATTGCGTTGTTGCCACCAGTGGGATTGATAGCACTATAAAGGTGAGTATGGTGAAGGGGTTTTTGTTGGATGCAGCTATCATGGTTAAATAGTTAGCTCACAGTAGTATATGGTTCCAGATTTGGACTCCAAGTGCTTCCGTCCCATCCATTGTCACTGGTGGAGCTACAGGACCAGAGACTGCGAATGTGTTGGATATCATGGATGACAATCAGCGCAAATTATTCCGCGCTCGTGATATAGTCCTGTAAGTGCATAGAATTTTAGTTTTTTGCAGAGATTATTATGCCATGAATGTCGCTCTGCATGATTTTCATGATTTCAATTATGATGTCAATGAAAATTCTTTATCTTTTGCCATGCACTGTTTTACTGTCAGAAAATTCGTAACACATGCACATGTAGTAGCAGTTCAACTTGTCAACGCCTGAGGACTTCATTTCTAGATCTGTAAACACAAAATTTTTTGCCATTTAGCTCCTTTGGTTGTACTTCCATATACACTTAAATAGTATGCCAGCAACTCTTCACCATTTCAATTCTTCTTATGTCATCTTTCTACTATTACGAGCCATACCACTCATTGGAGTTGCTCGTGGCAAAACCATCTTAATCAATTTTGACTTTTTTTTGTCCTATCTTGTTGTCACTTAATTCTCCTGAAAGTACACCTTTCTGACTCTTCTCGTGTTGCCTCACCAATCTCAACATTCATGTTTCTTTTTCCACATTCTCTCTCATGTTGCTTGCTTTTTGCTTCTTGGTTGCCTAACATAATATACGACAAAGTATGGCTTGTCTTGTAGTTGTATATAACTTACTCATTAATTTAATAAGTCCGTGTGGATTGAGAAATTGGTGTGTTGTGAGAATGACATGACTCTCTCAGATTTAACCGAGGATGATGCAGCTTTACAACGAATCAATTGGTGATGGCGATCCATAAGGTGGATCTATGAAGCCGTTCCTAAGTAGTTGGGATTAAGACACTGAGTTGAGTTGTATGAGTCTGCAAATATAATGACGTGTCAGTTATCATGCAGCACTATTGTACCGACTTTCTAATTGCAAACTGTATTCTTTGTCCATTGCTACCCACCAATTTATAAATTTTACAGTAATGATATTTTATATGATGTGATTACAGGCCCTCTGAGCTATTGGAGCGGTTTCGAATGAACGAGTGCACACAGAGCTAAGCTTATCGTACTCAATTGCACAGGTGACTGATTATTCTTTTCAATATCTGAAAATTAACAAAAAACAAGTATCCTTCAAGGAGACTGACCATCTCTTAGGATATGCTTCTAAAATTAGAGACCAAGAGTTCTATTCTAGGTTAGAGGAGAGTGACTTTTCAAGCGAGGAAGACTAGTTGTAATAGAAGGTAAGAGACGGACATGACAACCAAAAATAACATGTGATGAGATTATTAAAAATGACGTAAAAAAGTTAAATATAATAGGTGAAATGACATGTAATAGAAAATATTGGAGCGAGAATTCATTTGGCCGACCCCATTCATATGGGATTAAGGCAAGGATGATGATGATGAGAAGAGAGTGACTTCTTATCTAGTAATTGAACCATTATTTTATATGAATTTACTTTTAAAATTTGTGGTTTTTATTCTTCTTTGTCAATAATCCTTTTAGAAAAATTGTGTTAGATGTTTGAAAAAAAGAAACATAATAATAAAACCTCACTCAATATCTCAACAATATCTCGAATGTCAAGCGGGTTTAGACAAAAAATTGAGAGGTAGGTTTGAATTTGTTTCCTTTCTCATCAAAACTGTTTCAGTACTTTTTGATGTAGGACAAGAATGCTCTGATGCTAAACTGATGTAGGACTGAGAGAGAGGAGAGAGAAGAGAGAAGAAGAGCTAAGGGGTAGAAAAATTTCCCCAAAAAAAGTAAAAAATCTCTAATCAATATGCCCACTGTTCAATAATCATCGAAAGTTGCATGCCCTACTACTACACAAGGTCTTATTTATAGGCAAACCTAACCCTATATTACGAATTAAAAGGAAATATTGCCAAAATATTTAAACACTAGAAGTAAAAATAACTTCTAAATATTCTAGTTCCTAAAAAAATATAGTAGTAAAACCCTAAATTCTATCTTTTGTTTGACCCTTGTCCAAGTATAGGCAAGTGCTATGTGCAGCTCATGCATGTGGCTCTTCTTGATCTCCATCAATATTTTAGCTTTTATTGGTTAGCTATAGTTTATTATAATTTATATTATTTTTCAATATCTCAAGAAATATTTCATACTAAATTTCTCCTTTTAAATTTCGATGTATTGGGACCCTCCAATGTAACAGTTGGTGGTTGTTTCAGAGGAACTGATTAAAAATTGTATTTTCTTTTGGGTTCTTCCTGATATTCTTTATTCTCTGGACTATTGGCTACTTTAAGAATTTCAAGAGGGGGTTTATTAGAGTCTTGAGATAAACTGAATTCATGAATTTTGTGTTACAAACATTTCGTCACATGATTAAAGTCTCGTCGTATAATGACAGATGCCCTGGGGACTTCAGAGGATTAATGGATTTTCATATCGTGATAAAAAATTATGGAGAAACATACAAGCAACTTGTTGAAGTTGGTGGTGGTGGTGTTATTTGATTGACCGTGTAAAGCTGTCTGGAAGTGTGTGTGTGTGTGTTTTTTCCCTTTTCCGGTAAATAAATTGGAAGTTATGAGAGGAATTGATTTTGTTTCTTGATCAACTGTAGAAGCTTCTTACTAGCTTTTTTAGGTAATATTAATTTATTTTTGGCATGTTAATTATTGTTAATAGTTTCTTTTTCTTTTGGAAATTTGTAAAGCATTATAGCTTGTTGTAATTATGAAAAGATTTCTGTATAGTTGAGGATGTTCCTGATAAAAGCTAAATATACCATTACTTGTACAACTGCTTCAACCACTGTCATCACCTCAATCTCTAAATGAAATTGTTTTTTTGTATTTTGGCAAAATGGCCTGAAAAAACCCCCCTATAGTTTTAAAAATGTGCAAAAAACTCCCTCATGCTATATTTTGGTCTATATTAAACCCTCACATTTGCAAAAAGTGAGCAAATTATCTCATTTTGCATATATTTTTCTTTTCTATTACTATTTTGCCCTTTCCATTATTATAAAAAATAAAGAACAATAGAAAAAATAGAGGTTTTTTTTATATTAAGTGTTTTGTACCTTAATAAAAAAAAATTCAGAAAAAAAAAAATGCACAATTACATAATAAAAAAATTTGGAATTTTTTTTTTGTTTTTCAAAAAAATTTCCATTAGAAAGAGGGGTTTTTTATATTAAGTTTGTTTTTACTTTAATTAAAAAAATGAGTTTTTTTTAGAGAAAAATTTTGAAAATATAATTTTCAGGGAAAAAAACTAAATATGCACAATTACTTAATAATTTTTTTTTTTTTTTTTGCGGAAACTTTTTCCATTAGAAAGAGAGAATTTATGAAAATAAAATAATTATTGCAGAAACAAAAAAAAATCTGGAAATTATTTTTTGAATTTTTTTTCTGGAAAAAAAACTCGTTTTTATTTTTATTTTTATTAAGGTAAACTTAATATAAAAAAATTCCTCTCTTTCTAATGAAAAAATTTTCAGAAAAAATTTTTATTATGTAATTGTGAATTTTAATTTTTTTTTCAAAAATTTATTTATTAGAAATTGATATAAACTTACTATAAAAAAACCTTTTTTCTTTCTATTATTCTTTATTTTTTATAATAATAGAAAGGGTAAAATAGTCATAGGAAAGAAAAATATGTGCAAAAGAGAGTACTTTGCTCACATTTGTAAATGTGAAGGTGTGATATGATCCAACATATAGTATAGAGGATTTCTTGCACCTTTTTAAAACTATGGGGTTTGAGCCATTTTGCCTTGTATTTTTCAAAACTACTGGTCAAGTGGCTAAAATGAAGTTACATTTACGTGCCTTGAAATTTTGTATTTTTACACGTTAATGCTATTTTCTGGGAAATGGTATGAAAATCAAACCAAAACCGCATTTGTATTGCTTAATTTCGTTGCAAAGACACTCAAATTTTCATGAAAATCCTCTTCTTTTGCGCGAGACTTTCTTGATGTTAAAAGACAAAACACATGGTTTTGTGTCTTGAATTCAGAAGAATCATCTTAGACTTTATTTGGTTGCATGAAATTGATGCCTTAGAATTGAAATTGAAAAAAAATTAGTTCACAGTTTGAGAATTAAATTCTCAAATTCAACGTAGCCTTACAATATTCCCGTTCTCCTACCCATCAAGTTTCATAGTTTCTCAAGTAATCACTTTTCACTAGAGCATGAAAGAAATCTTCTTTTTTTTTTTTCTAGGAATGGAAAATCATTCAATTGCTGAACCATTTGCTCACAAATGGTTGTGCAAACACCAAAACATGTTTGGCTACAGGGTTATCAATGGGCATCTAGCGGATGGTAATGATCTCTTCACCTCCCCGAAGAGAAAGTGAGTGTTATCGACTAATGATCTCTTTCACCTCTCCAAAGAAAAACCGAGTGTTATTGGCTAATGATCTCTTCACCTCCTCAAAGGGAGATGGAGTGTTTGAGCCTTGTTAGAGACGATATTTTTGGATATAAACTCTCTGTATCCCGAAAGTATGGTACTCCGATTGTGTCCTGGACTACCATTCCTCCGGGTACTATATAATTTCTCCTTGTAGTAGGTCCCATTTGCTATATATGGCGCAACTGTACTTTGGTCGGCGGAATGGGCAACATTTAATTTGTGTAAACAAATGAAATGCAGGTGGCCATATACTTTTGACTAGTAATAGTAGTCAGCTAAGAGAAGATGTTTTGGAATGTTTGTTGATGTCTTTGCTTTATTTTTTAAAATGTTTAAACAAATTTTCATTTGATTTTGTGTTGTTTATATAGGGGGAGTTGTTTTATAGTTGTAATTAATTTCTATCCCCTCTTTTGATGTCGCTGTGAAACTTGACAATAACCAGTTTTTGGGCAATGTTGTACGGTCCCATTCTACTTCTTTTCTTTTCCTTTTTCTGTGGGGACAAACAAGAGTGTGTCGTGTTTGAAAACCTAAAACGAAGTTAAGACGTGTAAGCGAGTGATTTTCTTTTCGTGCAGAAGTAGAAACCACAAATATTGATTGTTGCTTTCAGACATGGAATCAGGAGCATCCGATGGCTCAGAAGCATTCGCCAAACACCTAATTAGGGTTGAACTTAAATTGAGATGCTAACAACCCGAACTTAACCCGAACCCGAATTGTAATATTATTTTTATGCATATTTTTTATTTTAAATATATTATATATAATATTAAAATTATGATAACCTTTTTATTTTCAACTTCCTTTATTTAAATCTTAATTTATTGTATGTTAATATTTTGGATAATTAATTTTTTAAAATTTTGTTTGTAATTTTTTAGAAATTTGCATTAAATTCTTAATTTTGTGTGTGTTTAGGAGTAATCTAATGTAAAACTTATTAAAGATCACTTTAAATTTTCAACATAGAGATTGGTGATATAGATAATCCAAATTAACCCGAAATGTCAACCCGAGTTTAAAAATTTAAGAATGGGTTGGGCAAGGGTTGAGTAGTTAGAGTTGAAAGTAGGGTTAGAGTTGAGTTAGGGTTGAACATTTCATATGTAGGGTTGAGCCCAAATTGTATCTCTAACTCGCCCGAGTTGCAGCCCTACACAGACACGTTGGGTTAGAAATATTAAACAATTGCATGTAAATTGATAAAACCTATACAACAACAACATTAAATTGAGAATGCAAACTATAATAAATCGATAGCGTAACAATAATGTATATGTGTTGCATTCTCAATTTAAAGACATGGCATTGTTGTAACTAAATATAATATGTTGTATTCTCGATGTAAATATATTACATGAGTTAAAATGTTTCTTTGCCCATTTAAATACATTTGACAATAGACTATAATGGTCTAATCCAAAAGCCTGTATCAAATATTATATATGTAAGTTGATTATCCCTCTCACTTATTTTTTTTTCTATTAAAAAAATTCTAATTTTTCATTCTTCAAAACCCTAATTCTATTTTTCTTATTTGTTTTTCTAATACTCTTGTATATAATGAATATAATTATGTATTATATGTACGGTATACATACATTTATTCATTTATATTTATATAATACATATATATTATATATACCTTTGTACATATATAATAATCTAATATTAAATTGATGTAAAAAAAAAAATTGGCCCCCAATGATTGAATCCCCCCCCCCCCCCCCCATACTATTCATATGCGAGTGGTGTTAAAGGATTTTCAAGCTAGATGGTGAAGAGTGTAGCATGTACATGAGTATAAAGTAATTACCAACAAGTCATTCCAGCCAAGAGGTCTTAATCTGAAAGCATATATATATATATATATATGAAATGATATGGAATATTGTGGAGGAGATGGAACATACTTATAGAAACAACCTTTTAGCTGAATGATTGGTCCATTCTGTGCAAGTTCTGGCTTTCCTTGCTACCATTTTGATGCACTTGGGCACAATTGTGTGTGTGTGATGCATGTATATACGTGTATGTATCTCTCTCCAACATAAATGCCCTCTTTTTTCCTTTTTAGAATGTCCCATAATAAATGTCTTCTTTTAAAGATGAACCTAAAAAAAGGTACAACTTTTAAAAGGTGTAACTTTTCAATATTATTTTAGATTTTAAAAGTTTTCAGAAACCAATAATGTGTTTCCTCACAATGAATTTATAGCCAAGACAATCCGTGTGGGACTCATCATATGACCGACACCATATCTTACTGTTGGTTTGTTAGAGTTGGCGAGTCTTGTATTTCATTGTATATTTTTTTGAAAAAATTAGATTTAAGTGACCAAAATTAAAAATAATTGTTCTAAAGTGAACATAAAGTTATAAAAAATGAATAATTACTAATTCTAAAACTAGTTGCTCTTTAGTAACCATTTTAAACTCAATTACAAAAATATAATTCGTCCATCTCTCTCCTCCAATTGAAAATATTCTCTACCGTTGTATATATTGTGTTGTGTATATCAAATAGTAATAATATAAATATGGTGAATCTAGATTCTATATACGACTCCAAATCATTCATTCTTTTAACTTTTTCTCCTATGATACTTATCCATTATTAAATCTCTCTTGTTCAATTGAACATTTAAATATGATAAATATGCACTAAAGATTTCTACCTACAATTTTGAACTATCGGCCTCAACTATGTATTTTCATAAAATACAATCAAAATCCTAACTTTATATATATATATACACACACACACACATAATAGTGTCTAACTGATTCCTAGTGAGTAAGGAGCAATATACACACTATTAATGTCAGCTTTAAGATTTAATCCAACGATTAATAGTTATAATTAAGAGTCTTTCTTTGCACTCCATTTGGAAACTAATCAATGTTTCCATTATAAACATTACCATTAAATGACATTGAAGAGGTCAAATGACAAGAAACGACAATTTGTTAAAGGAAAAATATTCAAAGAAACTGGTGATTTGTGTGAGATTGGTACCAATAGAAGTATGAAAGAAAATCATGCAATTTCCATGAAAAGGATTCTCACGCAATTTCCATGAAAAGGATTCTCGAATTTGTCAGGAAAAAAAAAAAAAAAAAAGAGCAGATTGAAAGAGTAGACCATCGTTTTCTTCATAGGAATCACAACACACCACAACCACCACCCTTTGTCCACCACTACTATAGATATTGAAGATGACGTGATGTCATAAAGAAAATAATCAAAACTCAATCCACATACACATATTTAGATTAATGAAAGATGAGACCTTAAGTGGGCATACAAATCTAAGCTAGATTTATTTACTAGACAATTGGGACTTCTCAAGACTTAAGTTTTAGTATTGAGAAGGGGCTTAAGTAAAAGCATAAAACAACTCTTCAAGAGAGATATTCAAAGCATAAAGCAAATTAAACAAGTTTGTTAGTGCACTTATATGCTTAAGAGAAATAGAGAGAAAAAAAACTTTGATATTAAATCTTGGGTTTAGTTAGATCACTGTATCTTTATGTGATTGAGAAAAAATCAAAGCATGGAGTAAATTAAAGATCAAAATTAATTTCCAATCAACCGAGTATTTTTAAGATCAATGAGAAATTGAACAACTAAGGAGAGCAAACTTTGTGATAACCATGCTTGTTGAGTGCTCCTTTGTTGGGAGATATATGAGTAACCACAGTACATTCCTCATGATAACTCTTTTCATTTATGTTGATTTCTTTGAATATTTTTCCTTTAATAAATTGTCCTTTCTTGTCATTCACATCTTTAATGTCATTTAATAGTAATGTTTATAATAGAAATAATGAATAGTTTTCATATGCAGTGTAAAGAAAGACTCTTATAGCTATTAATCATCGGATTAGATCCTAAGGTTGACATTAATAGTGTGTAGACTGCTCTTTATTCATTAGAGAGTAGTTGAACACTATTGTGTGTGTATATATATATTTAGAATATAAAGTTGGGTTTAATTATGGCTAAAGTTTCTAATGCTATATTAGGTCAGATGCATAATAGAACGTGAGAAGAGGTTTAATATGTTTAATTAATTATTTATTTTTAGTAACTATACAAAACACTTTGACAAAACTATCCTCAAATAGTCACTAAAGAAGAATTTAGTTTTAAAATTGGTGACTAGTTATTTTTTTATATCTTTATGGTCACTTTAAAGCAATTATTTTCTAATTTTAGTCACTGAAATATAATTTTTTCTATTTTTTTCAACCATCACCATAATTGTGGATGAACTGACCACAATTATGGAGAGCCACGTTAGTCCAAAAAGTTGACATAACTCTCCACAATTTGAAAATGGTCATTCGGATGGAGAGCCATGTACCATACCGGATGACCTTAGATGGTAAGATCTTTTCTCTCCAAAAGAATAAATATATTAACTGCATGTCCTTTAAAAAAATAGAATTCTTGAAAGAGAGAGAAAGAGACTTTCTTGCACTATTGATACCATGTCATCAACCAATTATATATTGTCAAATAAATAAAAATGCATTTACTTTAGAGCATTAAAAATATTTTTTCTTGAGAGAAACATTTACGAGATGAATGTAAGGAGTTGGTCAATCCTCTATCGTGACTCGTGAGCCTCTCCTCTCCCGTGAAAAGAGAAAGTCTTGACTACACCAGTGATATCATGTCACGTGTATCACCAACAAATTATCAAACTAGAAGATTAACTATTATTTTATTGTACTCAATTAAAAAACTCTAATATAAAAATATTTCCCAAAATCTATTTATTTTTGGATAAACATTAACTTCCATCAAAAAATTTTCTTTCTTAAATTTTTTGATGACTTTGACAAACAATTCTTAAAAGGATTAATTAGCAAAGAATGTTGTCATGAGATGAGCCCCCACCACACACTTACGAATTATTTTCTGTCAATTAATTATCAGTTTATTATATTACCTACTTATCACACACTTCACACTATAACGCTGTATAAGAACCGTTTTCTAATCTTTTTGTTGTGTGGTGGACAAATATATATCTCATACCCATATAGCCCTCTCCCTCTCTCTCTCCCCTCTCCCCTCCTCTCCTATCTGTCTCTCTCTAGATCATGACAACAAGCAAAGGAGGTACTGCACAATCACAACCAAGCCTTGAGTGTTGCATGTGTGGAGATCATGGTCTCTCTTCTGAGCTTTTCAAGTGCAAAGTCTGCAAATTCAGATCTCAACACAGGTAATTAAACTTTTAATATCTTTATTGGGTGGTTTTATTGATCAAATGAATACAAATCAACAATTTTCTATTGGTTTTCTTATATGGGTATCAGTTTTTATGTACAAAACTATATATATATATATATGAAACAGTCCAATTTTACAGATACTGTAGCAACCTGTATCCCAAAGCTGAGTCCTACAGAGCTTGCAATTGGTGTCTGAGTCAGAAGGATGATACAATAGAGAAAACACAAAACTCTTGTAATTCACCACCATCATCATCACATAGGAACAACAATAGTAGTGATCAAGATGATCATAATGTCAAGAACAAGAAAAAGAATTTTGGCAGTACTGGCAATCATGGAGGAGGACTAAAGGGTCAAAGAGGCACTCTGCAGTTGCAACTCAACAGCCCCATCAAGAAACAGAGGTCCCCGGAGAAATCGCCTTTGTCAGCAGCCCGGAAAAGGGTCACCACCGGTGGCGGTGGTGGTGGTGGTGGTGGCAGTGGTGGTGGTGTGGAGGAGAGACTAAGGAGGACAAAGTCAGAGGAGATAGCAAATGGTGGGATCACAAAAGTGTTTAGAAATAAGGTGAGAAGATATAAGCTATTGGATGAGGTCTCAAGCCAATGAATAAGAAGATGCCCATTAATTTTGCACATTAATGGTCATATGGTTTTGTTGTGTTACCATAATATATATATATATATATATATATATATATATATATATATATCTTTAGTTATACAATATTTCATAGATATAAATTATATTGGAGGGTCGTCTTGACTTTGACTCCATAGTGCCTTAAATTCCAAATAGAATGCGTCAATATATATATAGTTTGCAAGAAAAGTTGGAATAATACCAATCTATATTGCTTGTGGTGGCATTGACTCCATTGAGAGGTCTTGTTATCATCATAGTGCATGGTAGAAAATATATCAGTGCATTTATAAACAGTAGCAATAATAATAATAATAATAATAATAACCCATCACCATCACTCTCATGGTATTTTAAACACTTGTGGGTGGACTAATCAAATCACCAGGGATTGATTTGTCCATCCCAACAATTTTTACAATGTATTCTTTTATTCATTTTATGTATAATTTTAGGTATCAAATATTGTGATTTTATACAATTATGGAAGCGATTAGTACAATGGTCTATAATAACCCAAAGTTATAGGTTAGAAGATTCATTGCTCCGAGTATATATATATATATCCCTCAATTAAGTCTCTTTTATTGTACCATGTTCTAGTGTCGTTCGGTTCACGAGAGATCCACTGGATTGAATTTCTCCAATACATATCTTTTAATGTGCATATATATATAAATTTTTTTCAAAGACACAATGAAGGATTTAACCATTATTTAGGACCTTATTTAACTATGTTTGGCTGTGGATAGAGAATGATGAAGGAACGAAATGGTAATATCTTCCAATATGTTATATTTTTTCATAAAACATAATCAATTTTTAAAATGCAATATTTGGCCAATTTTAATTTAATTATCATGTAAAAAAAATTACTCATTCAATTAAAACTTTCTAAATCAAGATATAATCTGTCATTTTATTCTAGTCAAGAGATTAATATAATCTTTTATATGAAAAAAAAATTAATACTTTATTAAAAACTGAAAGTGATAAAACAAGAACATTCATTTTCTTTCAGAACTTAAAATATAGCAAGTTATATATATGGGCATGTGACATGTATAGATATATAGGCGTGTGACAAGTATATAACACACATATTATATATATAGGAAAAGAAATTAACACTAATTACCTATTATATATATTAAGGCTAATTACCTAATATATATATATATATATATATATATATACTACTATTAAAAATACAAAGGGGTTTTTTAGTTTCAGTACACTATTTTTTTATTTTTAAATTAAAAAAAAAAAAGAATTACCTAAAGCAAAACCCTTTCCTTTTTATTTTGAAATTAAAAAAATAGAATTACCCAAGCAAAACCCTTTCTTTTTATTTCTAAATTTAAAAAAGCAAAACCCTTTCCTTTTTATTTTTAAATTAAAAAAATAGAATTAACCAAGGAAGACCCTTTCCCAAGCAAAACCCTTTCTTTTTATTTTTAAATTTATAACTGGCAAAACCCTAAACACCTAAAATCACTTATATTGGTGAAAGAGTTTTGGTCTTGATTCAAACTTTTAGGATAAATAGAACCAATTTGGTTGGTTGTTTGTATCATCTCTGTATTTCGAAGATTATGTATCTCCTTATGTGTTCATCAATATATAATCCTAATGCAAAGCTAGAGGGTTCTAGATTTATTTCTTTTAATTGTAAACATAAGTTTATGATGGTTTTTTTTTTTTTTTTGGTCTTTTCAAAGTAGTTAAACTTGTGTTACTGCTCTTTGCCCTCTGTTTTTGAACTTTTGAATTTGTGACAAGACAATGAAGTTATATATAATATGAATCTTTTTGCCTTCTGTTTTTTTAACTTTTGATACAACTGCTAGAAGTTTTTGTTTTATAATAATTTTTGTTTATATATAATATGCATCTCTTTGCCTTTTGGTTTTTAACTTTTGATGCAACTGCTAGAAGTTTTTGTTTTATAATAATTTTCGTTTATATATAATATGCATCTCTTTGCCCTCTATTTTTTTTTACTTTTGATGCAATTGCTAGAAGTAAAGAATTTTGTAGTTATAAAATTAGTTCAGTTGGGATTTAAATTTTATATATATACACACACATTATATTAGATCAATATAGTCCTTTATTAATTTATTTGTAGTTTCTTTAATAAAGACTGATGTGGATAAATAAGGATAATATGAACTTCATAAATGGCAAAATCTATTCTTTTAATAGAATTGTTTTTTTTTATTATTCTTTTCTTTTCCCCATTTTTTGCACAAGTATTCTAATTGGGTTTTCAAATTTGAACAAGAAAAAATTGTAGGCTGAAAAGATTTGACATAATACTTTTATCATATGATATGACTAAGAATGAAAAAAAATTATGGAAGTGTAAAATTTTAGCCATATATATAGAAGTTGATGTAAATATGAATGTGGATTATATTTTGTAATTTAACGGAATATTGTGATTCAAATTCATTCCTAACAAAAACTCTTTTTATTTCAGAAAAAAAATAAAAATAATACTATAAATTTTACTTTTATAAATTTTCTAATTCTATTTATTCTTTCTCTTACATTTCATTCCGAATGAAAAAAATAAAACTATAAGTTTGTTTTCTTTTAACTCTTTACTCTCCTTGTATATACTTTCTCTTATATTTAAATCTATGATTTTAATTTTTATTCTCGCTAGATGTTTTGGGAATCGTTATTGAAGCATATCATACATTCAACAAAGCTAAGAAGAACAATAAAGGGACATCAAAATTGTGAGACATCATTATAATGGATATGAGGTACATTATTACAACACTACATAAATGCTCATAATTGTCATTATAAATTATTGAACTAATTATTTTTTATAACAGTTAAAGAAAAATTACTTTGACATTGTGGGACGATCTTGCTGAGAATGAATAAAATTTGATAATGAAGCTAATAAATGAAAGACCTATTATCACAGTTACAAATTTGTCAATCAATACATTCAAAAGTAACTTATCACACAACATTGAGATTATTTACTTTATATTTTTTATTATATCTAAATGAACGTAAAATGAAAAATAATATTATATTTCAGATTTGGGTCTTCAAATACAACCATGATTTACATTAGAAATTAACATGAAAATTGAAAGAGTCAAAGCATTACGATATTAGTTGGTTATTTATTTCTTCTTACTTACATTAGGTTTCAATTATTTATTTTACTTAAAAAATATCATGATTGGTAGGACATGGTTGGTCAAAGCTAATCCACTGTCAATAGTTAAAGAATCAAACAGAAAATAAACAAAAATTATAACTTTATTTATTTATGAAACTCATAATAAGGTCTAATTATTGATTGTGTGTATGTGTATTTGTATATATCAACAACATATTGTTCCAATAATTTATTATGCTTTGACAGGTTTGAAGAAAACATAAATGACAAAGACATAAATGCTCTCATTTCAAGTTCAAAATATCAATTATTTGAAGAGGCTGAAAAACTTTCACTCGAAAACATAATTGAAAAATCCGCAATGGCATTCAAGGGGTTAAATTATTATTATTTTTTATATATTCATTTAATTTTTCTTTATTATATTACATGATTAATTTCTATTGAAAAAATATATTTTGTCACTTAATTTGCAGAAAACACATTACTTTTTTGAAGTAACAATTATAGAGATTAAAAATGCATCTGAACCATGGTATAATGCATGTAAGCAATGCAAGAAGAAAGTTGAAGTACGAAAAGATCGACTTAGTTGTACTAATTGCAAAACAAAAGATGCTAAATGCTTTTAAAGGTATTATTATATTTTTAAACATTTTATTTTTAAAAAAAAATTACAATATGACAAATATGTCATTCTTTATTATTATGTATCAATGAAGTATACTAATTTATGCATATTTATGATGCAATTTTGATTCAAAGATATAACAAATAATACATATCTAATAATATTTGATGATTCTCAATCATTAATAAATTGTTCACTAGATAAGCTAATACAGTTAAAAAGTCAATTAATACTTTTTTCTTTACTTATAAAATGTATGGATAAAACAATTCATTTGAAATGTATCAATATTACTAAAATAAATTTGTTCTTTTTGTAGGACGAGGAGATGAATAAATTTTACTACAAAGTGATAAGTTGTAAAGGAAAATCATTTCTTTTTATGATCAAGATAGACAACAGTAAAATGACGTAATCAAAAATTGTTTTATGGTGACAGTTATCAAAGAGTTTCACTTGAGAATGATTTATTTGAAGAAGAAATCAGAGATATAAAAAGGATAAAGTGTTGAGAATTTCTAAAATAATAGTAATAGATTATTTAAGAATTGTTGGAATTATACTTTTAATTTCTTATAGTTTAGACTTGATTTTTTTCATGTGAATAATAGTTAACTTATAGTTTTATTTTTTTCAACAAGTGAATTTATATTAATGAAAATAGTTTTTGGTGTTTTAATTAATGTGTTTGAATGTGTTATAATATTTTTGAATGTTTTGAGTGTTATAATAAAATTTTGATTTATTTTTTATCCACGTGCACCGCACGTGCTTTAAACTACTATATATATATATATATATATTCTGGAGTGAGTTGTAAAAGAGGGAGAGAAATTAATTAAGAGAGAAAGGATGGTTTTAATAAGAAGTGGGAATGGAATGGTCATTCTATAGTTCAAGAAGAGGAATGATTTTGTTGGAATGAGCATTCCAAGAGAATGACTAGGAATGATCATTCCATTTCTAACGTAGCACAAGAAATAAAAGAAAGGGAATCAAAGGTGGAATGACCATTCCATTCCGCCTCCATTCCTGCGTACCAAACTATTGTTATAAATAATGAGTTGTTAAGGAGTTGCTTTTTATCATTCCTTTGGTACAATGAGCTGTTAAATTATTACTTCAACCTTATATATATATATATATATATATATATATATATATATATATATATATATATATATATATATATATAAAGGCAAAAGGGCCAAAAACACCCATGTGCTTTTAAAAAGGTGCAAGAAACCCTCATATGCTATATTTTGGATCATATCACACTCTCACATTTGCAAAAGTGAGCAAATTATCCCCTCTTGCACATATTATCATTTTCTATGACTATTTTACACTTTCTATTATTAAAAATAAATAAAGAACAATTGAGAGAAGAGAGTTTTTTTTATCAAGTTATATCAAATTTTGAAGAAAAAAATGCACAATTACATAAAAAAAAAAAAAAATTGGATTTTTTTTGTTTTCCAGAAAATTTTCTATTAGAAAGAGGAGTTTTTTTATATTAAGTTTTTCGTTACCTTAATAAAATAAAATAAAAGAGGAGTTTTTTTCTGAGAAAAAAATTCCGGAAATTGTTTCCCTAAAAAAAACTAAATATGCACAATAATAATAATTTCCAGATTTTTTTTTCAAAAATTGTTTTATTTTCATAAATTCTCTCTCTTTCTAATGGAAAAAGTTCCAAAAAAAATTTCCGAAAAACAAAAAAAAATCAAAATTTTTTATTAAGTAATTATGCATATTTAGTTATTTCTCAGAAAAAAAATTCCTGGAAAAAAATCCTCCTTTTTTATTAAAGTGAGAAAAAAAAATTGATATAAAAAAACCCTTCTTTCTAATGGAAATTTTTTGGAAAACAAAAAAAAATTCAAAATTTTTTATTATGTAATTGTGCATTTTTTTGTTTTTTTAGTAAGGGGGTTTCTTGTACCTTTTCAAAAGCAAAGGAGAATTTTTCGCCCTTTTGCCTAATGTAAATTTGATACAAAGGCAATGGACCCCTTCATGGCATAATAATCAATCACATTTTCATGTGCTAATTCTGGGACTTTTTCTCTCTTATGTTTTTTTTTTTTTTTCTTTGCTAAAGAAGGTATTTCAATCATTTCAATGAGACAAATCTTTGTAGACACATACGTGTATCCCAGCACGTATGTCAAGTTATGTTATCTAATAACTCAATTAAGCACTTAATTCTGAATGGAATAAATATTCATTTAATTAAGTGTATTTGATAATGTATTTTAAAGAGTTATGATTCGAATCCAACAGCCGAACAACTTTGAATGATTTTATATGAGTGAAAGATGATGTCACAATGATATCATGAATATTGCTAACGTTATCATGGCGGAAATCAGTTACAAGATGTTTTTGGACAATCATTTCAATTGAGTATCTTAGACCCTATTTGGTAACACTTCCAATTCCATATATCAACTTTCATTTTCACTTTTTTTGGAAGTAACAACAGAAATTGCGTTTGGAAATGCAGTTTTCATTTATAAAAAAATAAAAGTGATGCCAAAATTTTGACAATCCTTAGGCATAATTTGAAAGCTTTATAATGAAACTTTCAGTTTCAATTTTCAGTTCAAGTTTTCATTTATGATATTTTTATAAAATACAATAAATAAAAATTTTGATTACTCAAAAATATAATATAATATAATACCATAAATTAAAATTTTATAAAAAAAATAAGAATAAAAAAAATTAGAAAATAAAATAAAAATAATAAAATACAATAAATAAATAAATATATAAATAAAATACAATAAATACAAAATTATAAGTCAATAAGAATAAATTTTTTTATAAAATACAATAAATAAAAATATATATATGATAATAATAAATATATATATATATATATATAATATATATAAGAAGAAAATACAATAAAATAAGAGTTATATATAAATACAATTACATATAATATAAAAGAAAATAAAACGACAATATAATAATATATGACAATTACCAAAAACATGTAAATAGTTAGAATTTATGAAAATTACCAAAAACATACAAATGCATAAAAATGAATTTTTAATTAAAATAAACTAAAATACAGTCCTAACAAATATAATTTCGGAGAAAAGAATATAAATAAAATATGTAATATCACATTTATGTTGGTTAAAATGAGTTTGAACCATATTACTCAAACACAATTTTTAGTCAAAGATCTACTTTCTGTTTTTTGAAAATTAATTTTAGTTTACCAAACATATTTTAGATTTGTGCTTTCAAAATTTTAACAACATATGTTGTTATCAAACGTATTCTATTTTTCATAAAAATGGCGGCACAATAGATTTTTAAATTTTATTTTTCAAAAATAAAATTTGACAGCGTTACCAAACAGCCGCTTAAAAGTTGGGGTCTCTAATATTTGGCAATTGAGGCCCACAGCCTTCAAACTCCAAAACTATGTTAGGCCCATTTCAAATGATCAACATCTGATAAGTAGATGAATCTAAAACACCCAGCCCAATATGTATGTTTCTCCTGAATAGTTTTTTCTGGCACAGACGCTATTACTTTGAATAGTAAATTTAATTAATCAAATTTACAAATTAATTTTCAAACACTTTGTTTTAAAGTTGAGTAATTTTTAATTGGTAATCTGTTTTAAAGTTATCAAAACTGTAAGAAATTAGTTTTTTTTTTTTTTTATCACAGTTGAGCAATTTTTCCTTTTCAATTAAACTCCATTTCATCTAGCGAGAGGTCTATGATCTTTTAGTTAAACTCAAATTTAACCCCACATTCTGAAGTTTTGGTAACTTATGAAGCCACAGAACACGTTTATGAGTCAATTCTTTCTCCCTAAGACAAGGGTAATGTTGGAAGATACAATTTGGGATTGGTTTAACCCAAATAAAAATGGATTAACCGGTTGATAGTTTTTCATTTTAAAAAAATAAAAATATTAAAGAACTCATGTCAAATTAATATTAGTGTTATAATTTCTTTGGTAAAACAAGTATCTATAAAACTTTTAAGTATAACGAGACATTAACATTACATGTGAGGAGACTAGCGAATTCTCTATAAAAGTGGGTCTACACCAAAGATCGGTGTTGAACCCATGCCTATTTGCGATGGTTTAAGATCAAATAATAAAAAATATTCAAAAAAATATTTCATGATGTATGTTATTTGCAGATGACATAATATTAATAGATACTTCTAAGAAGGTCTTAGCAACAAAATTAAAATTATGGAAAAAGACATTAGATTTAAGAGGCCTAAAAATTAACAAAACTAAAACAAGTTATATGAAATGTAAATTTGATAAAGTAGCAAATGAAGACAATATAAGTATTACAATTCAAGATCAAATAGTTACTCAATAACTATTTTCATTACTTAGGATCAGTATTACAAAAAAAGATGGGGAGATAGATAGTGATGTAGGTAGAATTAGAGCAATGTGGACAAAATGGAAGAAAGCTAGTGGTATTCTTTGTGACAATTGAATTCCAAATAAATTAAAAGAAAATTTTAAAAGAAATGTAATTAAGCTAACAATGATATATGGAGGGTATTGGACTTTGAAAAATACACAAGTACAATACATTCATGTAGCGAAAATGAGGATGTTACATTGGATGATAGGAGTAACTAGAAAAAAATATAATAAATAATGATCATGTGAGAGAAACATTAGGTATAGCGCCGATTGATAAAATTGAAAAAAGTAGACTTGGGTGGTATAGTCATATTCAACATAGATCCAATAATGTATCAATTAAAAGAGGAAGAATTGTTTACCTAGAAGGTAAACGACAAAGAGACCGACTAAAACTTACATGAAATGAACTAATTAAAAACGATTTCAAAAATTTAAATTTAAGATAAAACATTCAAGTGGTCGAACCTATTTATATGGAATAAAGGAAAGGACGTTGATGGCGAGTGTTATAATTTATTTGGTATATGCCAAACCAAGTAAATCCTGGCGTTTAAATGTGATTCTCTCTCATAAGGTCATGTTTTACACTTTCACATCTTTGATTCCCAACGCCTTGTTGTATCATCCCATTCTCTTAGATTTTTTTACTCCTTTCAAATGAGACGCCGTGGAGGAATAAGATCTAGAATTGTAAAGATTTGAAGTCTAAGAGTTTAAAACTAATGATTATTTATAGAATTTATCTTCTATGTACTTGTAACATCTTTATATTCTACTTCAAATCTCTTTTATCTTCTAGGGGATTAAGCTTTGACACTATATCTCTTCCTTTTAGAGTCTTTCTATTTTTTACAATTAATAACCATCTCTTATTTTTTAGAATCTCTCGAACTTCTATGTATTAATTTTTGACCACATCCATTGTTTTTGGATTTATAAGTCATATATGTACAAGTAGTAGAAACATATTACTCTCTCTAAATTAATAATTATTCATTTATTGATAAATCAATAATTATGCTATTATAATAATTTCTCTTGGTTCCAAGAATATTATTTTATATGAGTTTTAATATAATTATATTTTTATTTCTTCCAAAGTAGAGAGTAGAGGATTCCAATCTCTCACAAGAGTATTGCGATAATTCTTTATATATATATAATAATAAAAAAGGGAAAAAAAAGTCTTTACCTTGAATGTACATATAGGTACCTCATAAGATTCTAGTGATCCATAATCTCTCCTGTAATATAATAAAATTTTGAGCCCAAATCAAGATGGTCATGCGTGTGTATAAAAGAATACGGTTTTGAGTGGAGAAGAGTTGATTAAGTTTAAAGGGGAATTCTTTGAAAATTTACACATCATTTCTGTGCACTTAGTACTCCATTTTTTTTTTCTTTTTATGAAAAATTATTTTTTAACCGCGTGAGTCCCACTTGATTGCATTTTATGGTAATTAAGGCTATAAAGACGTGTGCATATAGCACTGTTTTTTTTATTATTATTATTATTATTTTAGAAAGAAAATAACACATTTATCTTTTATTACACTCTTATATATACTCCATAATTATTTAAATATACTTTTACACTTTAACACATTTATCAATGAAATGCATTTCAAAAAAAAAAATTCAAATTGAGTTTCAATATAATGTCTCCTTTTATATTTTAAATTCCAATAATAGATGCAAGTAAAATATCACTTGTTAATCAAAATTAAGATAAGTTGGACCAAATTTAAGCTAGAAGATTCCAACCCATGCATATATATATATATATATATATATATATATACACACACACACATATATATCCTGTCATTTCCATTTTCATAATCAAAATTCAACAACACACAGACTCTTACAACATTAATTTATTTAGTTGCACCACCTATTTTGCATAAAGACAAACAACTCTTTCAATATTCCACATGCACCACAAGAGGAGAGAGAGAGAGAGCATAAAAAACTAGTTACAAGCTTCACGGGCAATCCCCAGGCGAGAGTTAACTACATCAAACAAAATCCGGAGGTTCTGCTGCTGCAAATTGGCTATCACATTCAACACCGAGTTCACGTTATTCGGAGCCGCCGCCATCGCCAAACACGCCACCGACCCGGCACTGCTATGTATCAGACTGTTCTCCATCGGCAACACCAAGTCCATCCCTTCAAAACGCAACGTAACTGCAGGTGCTACATCTTCATTTGTTGCAGAAAAACATGTATCAAAAGCACCCAATGACGAGAATGGGCCTTTCACTTGTTTTCTAAACTCATCCCGGATCGCGTTGTAAACAGGTTCCACGAATCGGGTTATAACCGTACCCGAATCCATGATGGTCCCGGAACCCGTGGTCGGGTTAAATGCTAGGAGCTCCGGAGCTATCGGGACCCGGACCCGTCCCACGTTAACTCCCGTGAGATTAACGTAGTAGAGTGATGGCCGGCGTGGGTTCTTTAAAAGCGGGGTGGTTTTGATGCTCTTGGGTTGACCTATGGGACCGAGCTTTAACGAGCCTGAAAAGTAGTAGGATTTGAAACTGGGTAGACAGTACGAGAACACGCCGGAGTAAAGTGACCCGGACTGTGAGAGCAGAGACATGGGTCCACGGCCCAGACCCAATAACCCTTGGGGCGGAACCGACTTACCGGAGACCCCGGTAATACATCCAAAAGCGTAATTTGGGATAACATCAGTGTCTAGTCCAAGGGAATCACGTGATAATGTAGCTGAGAAGGACGAATCTCCACCGTAGGATTGGTTGAAGAAGCATGTACCCGACCCGGTAGCCGGGCAGGAGAGTCCCCGGACCTGGGTGCACTCGGGCACGGAGCATTCCACTGCCCCGTAAGTCGAGGAAGTATTGGGTGCAAACATGGTCGACGAGCACCCGGTGCACCCGCTGCATGGGGCCCATGCAGCATCATTGCTGGTGTCCAACACCATGAACATTAGCTGACCCGGGGTCCCGATTTTGACCCGGACCACATAGTTCCCAATGTTCAGGACCTGTTGGCCCGAAGCAATTGGGACCTTTGGTGGTTTTTGGGCCACTAGGCTTGACAAGTAGGTGACCCTTTCTGGGTCCTTGGAGGCCATGTTTATGACTGTGTTGACCCATGATGAGGCAGGCTTGGGTGCGGTGAAGGGTGAGCATTTACCGTAGACGTGAATGACCGAGAGATCAGAACCGTCTGATTTGGAAGTAGAAGAATCACATGGATCAAAAGCAATGGTGTTTGCAAACAAGAGAGAGAAGAGGAATGAAAAGGTAAGCAAGTCCATGACTAGTAGTTTTACTGGGCTTGACTCAAACCATAGCCCAGTGAAGTGTTCTGAAAATGGTGATAGTCTTCTTGAGATGATGGTACATTTGAGAGAGATGACTATATATATATAAGAAGCTAAGAATCTGTTAAATTACTAAAATACCCATGTCATTAGTTTTATGTAACTAGTGATCATAATTTGTTTATGGTTTATTATATATATATATATATATATATATATATAGTTTCTTGCAAATAAAGGGTGAGATGATTGGGATATTTTGAAACATTATTCCTTAGTGTTATAATTGGATGGGCCAAACAAGTTGCTGAGAATTGGCCGCAAAATAATTGTTATAACAGTGACAAGAGATAGAGAAATGACAAAGTTTATGATCACTTCATTGGAAAGAGATCAAAACACAACAAATAAAAGACTTCAGAACAGCGAAGCTCATATGCTCCAAAAGAATGTTGTGATATTGTAAGGGTTAGTAAATTTTGACCTCTTTATTGTCAAAAATCACGAAAATGCCACTTTGAGACGCACATCTTTCGATATGGTTACATTAACTACAGCCTTAACAAATGTGTCAACTAACATATAACATTTTAATAATAATTGCATCAATAATTGTATTTTAACTGAGTCTTTCGAACATCAGTCTCGTCAGAGACGTCTCATTCATTTGTGAGTTCAATTTAAAATTGTGATAAACTTAAATAGTGGAAAATAAACACCCATTTGTCATTATTTTGAAAAGTCCAGATTCAACTCGGCTTGTTTAATTATTAAAGGAAAAAAAAAACTTCATATTATATTTGCATTCGGGTTCAACTTGAGATTGTATTCACGATCGTTTTATCTTGCTCAAGAAGTTATATGAGTTTATACATGTTTATATTCATGAACTTATACAAGTATATATTTATAAACATTATTCATGAATAAATACGAGCATACACAAGTTTAATTAGTGTTCACAAGTCAACACGATTCTAGTCTAATAATGTTTGGGATCGACACAATTATTAAATAAACTCAAAAATCAAATATTAGTTCAGTTTCATTTTTTCAAAATATAATTCAAACTTTAAATAAAATTTATAAACAATTCAGTTCATCTCCAGTCCTAATAGAATGTGCTCGTTGCATAAAGTAATTCCTCTTAAAATTCGAATTCAAGCATTCTCACGCTTCACAACTTGAAACATTTTTGTCTATGGAAAATCGTGTACAAATGTTATGGCTGTAATTAATGGTTAATTAAAGGGTATTTTGGTAATGGAAGGTGGATAACAATACTCGTGAACATCTTTCTGGAATAAAAATACAATAGGAGAGCAACTGGATTTTTGTCCTTACACGGGTCAAGCACGAGATGCGGTCGGTCACGGGAATGCGAATAACCCGGACCCACTATTCTACATATATATATATATATATATATATATAGTACTACATTTCATGCATCTTAGCCTCTTAGGATCGATTTTTATTATTTTTTTATTATTTTCTTTATAAATAATTCATCTCATTAACGTGCAATAATATGACCTTATTTTTGGCTTATTATTTTTTTTATAAATAATTCATCTCATTAACGTGCAATAATATGACTTTATTTTTCGCTAATTAAATGACATCAAATTATAATTTATTAGATCAAAGCAAAAGATTATGATGAGATATTCTATTGATCTGATAAGATTATGATGAGTCACTTTTACCGACATTATGATGAGACACTCTAGTGTAACTTTACATCGTTAATTGTGAACTTAATAAAAAGTGAAACGACGTTATCGAATGAATAATAGAACACCTTTATATATAGTAATTTTATTTTACGAAGATACAAACATTAGGTAGTATAAAGCAACACCTTCCAATCATGCAATGTGTACTATTTTTAATTGTAGTGAATTGTCCTTGTTTTCGTCCTTGTTCTCTTCTTTGAATCGATTAAATTATTAGGTGGTTTCGGATCATGTAATCTCGATCAATAAAAAAAAAAAATTAAACCCAAACAATTCAATGGTGAAGTCAAAAAATTATTTGATAGTCTTAAAATCATTGATTTCTGACAATTATCGATTGACACGTAAATTCTTCCGGGAATAAATTTCTCAGCTCTCTCTTTTTTTTTACTTCAAATAACTAACTTTTCATTTGTTTGATAGATGGAATCAAGCTCGTGATCTAATGATTGAGGACGCCACAGTAATGCACTCGTGATAAACTTTCTTTAAATCAAATTGTTGCTTTTAAACTTTGTACTTAATCTATTAAGTGTTTGATTCTTTCACACACTATCTGTAAAGTGTAGGGTTGATTTGTATTGTTATTTCCGTAATATAATTACTTTAGGCACACGTTGTGCTTTCTTCTTTACAAAATTCTTGATCATACCCACCTTTTACTTTTCCTATAAATCCAAAAATATTAAATTTTCATTTAAGCAAATTTAAATTTTAGGACTAATATTAAAGCTCTGTTTGATTGTTGTGATTTTTCAATTAAATTTTCTTTTATGTTCTACCCAAATGTTGATGTTAATTAGTCGTGGTTTAAATTATTGGATTTGTGAGATTTAAGCTCTAGATTTTATTTTTGTTCTGCCATATAGCATTCTTCCATCACCTCTCTCTATTATTTCGATAATAATTGTATTATGTGCTTATTGTTGAGATGTGTTTGTTATTCTATAATTTTATAAACTCTTTTGTGCAATTATATTTTTCATTTTTAAAATTTTTTTACCGTAGTTTTATATGAACCCGGATCCTCTCCTTTGGCACAGCCCCACCAATTTCATATCGTTTACGAAACAACTTTATCATTATACTGTATTGCAAATGCGGCACAGAATTTTGTGCCATGAAAGTGATCCCGAACCGTGCTAGACTATTTACTAATTTGTCCTGAATTCAGATTTGGAGAGAGAAACATTCCCCCCACATGTAACTCCAACACACAAGATTACAAAGATTCAGTATAGGAGGCCACTCTTGTTCCATCAAGCAGGAATCAAAGAGTGCTTCCTTATCACACAATTGGGGGATAGAAATGGCATCCAAATACAAGACCAGAATAATTGTTTTAACAGTTGATGAAAGAAGACAAGCATTGAGAAAGGGAAACAAGAAGGGCTGAAAACAAAGACAAAAGCTTTCCCTCTCAGCACTCCTCAATGATATAAAAAGTGCCCCACTGAAAAATTCACGAGTCCTACTACTGTTCAGTCACATAAAACTGATATGCAGTTCTGTACAGGACTATCTATGGACCACCATGCTCAGATAAGAAAATCTTGGGGCATATTTTCTCCTCCCATGGATGAAGATAATGTGAACTCAGACTCAGAGCTTCTTTTTTGTTCTATGTATACAGCAGAAAACAACATATCAAGACATACAGATCTAGTGGGGTACCACTCATGCACACACTCAAACCAAAATACTAAAACCTACAACAACCCAAGTCCAACTCAACCTCACCTAAAAGGCATGTTGAATCCACTTGAACACAGGCAAGTTCAGGTTATAGTTGGTTTGGCTCATTCGGGTTGGGTTCAGTTACCCGATAACTCAACCAAGTTCAGTGAGTTCGGGTTTTTCAAACCATGCCCAACCCAAATTTTAGCCATGAGAGAACATGTTTGATTTGGATTGACCCATCCAAGTTGCATCACTGTACAGATCTAATTAAAGTTATAAAGCATAACAAACATTTCGTTCTTGGAGATAACTACATTTGATTGAGTTGATAGTCTTATAGATATTCATTCCAAGAACTGTCACAGAATCAACTCAAAACTTTTTAACTTCAGTGCATGTGCCATGCCCTTAGCTAAAAATAATAAAATCAAACTCCAACTCGCTTGAAAACAATCTAATTGAAATATAATAATTTAAGTTTATTTCGGAATTTTACAAGGCAAAGCACTGTTAGAAAAAAAAAAAAACAATCCTCAAGTCTGAAGAACCAAATCCACAACAAGAGAAGCAACCATTTTTCTCGGTAAAAAAAATTAATTTAGCAAAATACAACATTACCACAACTAAAGATATCCACAAAAAATTTTCACAAACAGCCTGCTTGCAGGTGAAAAGAGAGAGGGAGCACTTAGCAGAGGCATAGCAGGTTAATGAGTTTCCTCAAGTGCAATGACTCCACAGGATCACAACTCAACTGAGCAGTATCAGCGAAACACCAGAAAAGCATCCCATCACTACAATGTGATTTAAATCTTGTTAAACATTAGATAGCAACCTGTCCCTTGAAGCTAAAGACTACTGATCCTGCAAAATGAATATGTTCCAATAACAACTACTTGGACAAATGAAGTCCACAAAAAAGGATCAAGTGTAGAAGAGCCATGCAATATAAAAAGCAGAACATTCAATATACAACAAATTGATCTAATTCAGAAAAATATGAAATTATCAACTTTTTGCTTTGTAAAAACTTACACGACATTATTTTCAGTTAACCTATTTAAACTTACTGTTGTAAGACAATATAAAAAGCACTACATTCAATATACAACAAATTGATCTAATTCAGAAAAGGGTAAAGTTCAAGAAACACTCCTGCTATTTATTTCGTATGTGCATATAAATTCCTATAATTTCACATTTTGGAGCAAATAAACTCCCATTGCATATATCTGTTGGAAAGTAGCCATTGATGATGTTAGACTTTTTTGAAAATCCAAAAGCACCCTTGTCATTTAACATTTTGCCTTTTTTTTAATAAAGTAAGGGTACTTTAGTCATTTCATTGTTCAATTTCCCCCGGATTGAAGATTTGTCCTTATTTGCACAAATTGAAAAATGTAGGGGGTTTTACGAACAAGAAGGGGGTATTTTCACATTTTCAATATAGCAGGGTTTTTTTTTTTTGCACTTTACCCTTCAGAAAAATATGAAATTATCAACTTTTTGCTTTGTAAAAACCTACACATGGCATTATTTGCAGTTAACCTATTTAAACTTACTGTTGTAAGACAATATAAGTATTCTTTTGCTTTCATCAAGAAGTTTGAGTAAGAATAGCATGTTGCAGATATATTTTAACAATGCTAACAGCCAGGTTCAAAAATATATCGACACACTTATAGGGTGTCTTTCTGCATTAATTGGAACTAGAAATTTAGGTAATAACAATAAATCAAACAAAACTGTTGCCACAAATTTTGACAAAAAGAAACATATTAGCAAAGTGTAAATGAATATGAGACCCACAAGAAAGAACAAGAAGTGTGATGCACTGGTTTGCCAACAGTGAGCACGTGGATAATGTTGATGAGACAATACAAAAATTGGCTTGCTACTTTACTAAGTTTGAAGGCCATGTCGGGGCCTTATGTGATCCAAATGCATGTAAGATTTAGGCCTTGATGGAAAACTTTGATTATAGCATTAACAACTAGGCATAAAAAGGGAAGTATTTATGGAACATATATAAAAAAGATCTAAACATGGTTTTCATTGACCTGGAGAAGGTATATGATACGGTACCAAGGAACTTAATTTGGAAGGATTTACAAAGAAAACAAGTTCCTAGGAAACTTATAAATCTTATTCAAGATATGTACAACGAGTCCTTGACTAGAGTTCGTACGACATGTGGAGAAACTGGGATTTCTCCATAAAAGAAGACTACATCAAGGATCCGTGTTAAGTCAATATCTATTTGCGCTAGTGTTGGATGAAATAACTAAAGACATCCAAGAAGACATTCCACGGTGCTTGTTGTTTGCGGATGACATAGTTTTAATAGATACGTCGAACGAAACTTTAGCAACACAGTTAGAAACATGGAGAAAAGCTTTAGAAGCAAAAGGTCTAAAAATTAGTAAAACTAAAACAGAGTATATGGGATGTAATTGTGATAAAGCAACAAAAGAAGACAATATAAATATTAAAATTCAAGATCAAATAGTTACTCAAAATAACTATTTTCTCTATTTAGGTTCAATATTACAAAAAGATGGGGAGATAGATGGTGATGTAGTAAGTAGGATTGGAGTAGGGTGGACAAAATGGAGGTAAGCTAGTTGCATCCTATGTGACAAACGAATCTCAAATAAACTAAAAGGAAAATTCTATAGGACGGTTATTAGGTTGGCTATGTTGTATAGAGTAGAGTGTTATGTGATGAAAAAGAAACAAGACCAACACATTCATATAGCGGAAATGAGGATGCTCAAACGGAGATAGGAGTAACTAGAAGAGACGGGATTAGTAATGAACGAGTGAATGGTAAGCTAGGAGTAGCTCCTATTAGTGATAAAATTAGAAAAAGTACGCTTAGGTGGTATGGTTATTATTGAACACCATATACTCTAAAAGCTTAAGCTATTAGAGAGGGGTGTAACTTGAATATTTATACTTCTAACACGCCCCCTCAAGTGCGACTTGGTAGAGCACTTGCGTGGGCCCAATAAGTGATAATTTTTAATTATCGAGGCAGGGTGACGGCAAGGTTCGAACCCAGGATCTGTTGCTGTCTGAGGCTCTGATAGGGAACACCATCTATTCTAAAAGCTTAAGTTATTAGAGAGAGGTGTACCTTGAATATTTATAATTCGAACACTTATATACAACATAGAGCGGAAGATACATCGATTAGGAGGGAAAGGGTTGTTTGCCTAGAAGGTAAGCGACAAAGAAGCCAACCAAAACTTATATGGGATGAAGTAATTAAAAATGATGTTAAAAAACTAAATAATGTAAGTGACATGGTTTATAATAAGAAAGAATGGTAAAAGAAAATTCTATGTGGTCGACCCCATTCATGATATAGGAACTAAACAAAGACTTGTTGGTAAAATTGCTTTAAGATTAAAAAAAACTATGTAAAATGAAATATGAAACTTAATGCCAAAGCTTTTTTGGTTGCTTCAACAGCAGGATGAGTAACCAAAAGGTTCTAGCAATGGCATTTTCTAGAAAGAGGGAGGAAGCTTATTTAATATTACAAAGAAGCATGATGATTGGATTTGTTAGATATAATACATATATTTACACCATTGTTGTCGGATAGTCTCATGACTCTCATCTACATACATCTATCATCATTGTTCATATTGGGGCTTTCCCTTGTTACACACACACAGACAAGCATGCATTGTCTCTTGTGTAACATACATGGCATCAAAGAATTGGTTTGTGGTTATTTTTTCTTTTAAATCGTGTTGAGTTTTGTCTTCCACGTTCTATTGCATTTCACCTTTGTCACATCATCTGGGTATATACATTATATACCCAATTAACCCCATATTCATAATCCAACTCTAACTTCCCAACTAAATAAACTTTCTTACTTGTTTAGAAATGGTTTCTGCGTCTATTTCTTCTCTCCCCTTATATTTATTATCAGTAAATTATCTTCTTTTTGCTCAATTTTTCCAATAAAGCTTAAGCAATTAAATCATATGTGAATCCTCATAATGCAACCGCAAGTAAATTCATACAATCAGAATTAGTGCAAGCCCCACAAGATCATGTTGACAATAAAGAGAGGGCTACACAACACAGATCGTGTAACCACAATGAGCAATGCGAACAAAATTAGTGAGATATCCCTGTGAAACGACCAAATGTGGGTACAGCATGTGGAGGAAAGAAGTCAAACCTGCGGTGGCATACCGAAACTAGGTATGTTAGTGGATTCAATAATGATCTGAATCCAATTTGTTCAGTTGGACTAATAAGAAACTCCAAACCAATTTTATGAGTAATCTGAATACATTTGATTTTGACCTGATAATAAAGATATCAAATTTGGACTTACGCATGTCTAATCGGTTCAAGATCCAATCTTATTATCTACTAAGGAACATACTTCTGTAATGTATTATTGTACATGATACAACATACAGTAATATATATTACATATTCTGACCTACATACAGTGTACTACATAATATATATTGATGTGCATTATCTATGTTTTATTCAATATTTTGATAATGTGCTAAAACTGCATACAGGAAAATTAGAATTTGAAGCCTCTATATTATTTAATTTGATATAATCAGATTGGACCAGATTACTGGAATAAATATCCATTAAATATAGAATTTTAATTAAAGCAGAAATTTTACGAAGTCAGATTATCATATCAGATTGAGGTTAACTATTATCATATCGGTTTAAATCAGCCATAGTCTGGGGATTCAAGTATCCAACCCATTTACAAACTTATCAGAACTCTATTCAGTTGCTGAGGCATTCTAAGCATGTCACTGGATATGTACAATTATTAAAATTTAGGGCGAAAAAGCGGGATCCAAAAAAAATATTCTTTCCCTCGCCTACTCAATGTGAAAGAGCAGACTCCTATAGAATGGGGCAGAAGGCCTAGTATCACAAGACACGGGACTATGTAACTTCACAGCTCTTGGCTTTGCCAAAAACAAAGCCACTTTGGCAACTGCAACAATCTGCTACTCCTCTATTGCAATAGAAATGCTCAGGAATCTTTTTTCTAATATAAGAAGATGGGAATTGTTAGAAGAAAGACCTCATTGGAGGCTTTATGCATGGTAATGCCCCATACATGCTAATACTAACCCCTCCTCGAGGGTCAAAATTATAATCTTAAAACGTGCAGACCCTAATTAACTGGGCTGGAAAGAGTAGCATTAAGCTAACAACTTAAACAAAGAGTTAGTTTATAGCAAAAAAATAGCCACTTATTTAACCAATGGTCTGCAGAGCGATCACACTAAAACTATGTGAGAAATAGTCAGAAATCATTTAAAGGGAGCTAGCAAGTCATTTTGTCATTTTAGCCCTACATTGAAGAATAGGGAACAAACCAACCAAACTATTCGGCACGACTCATTTTACAACTCACCCACTAAACATATGAGCCAAGTGTGAGCTTGCTTCATTTAGCTTGACTCTTCATTGAGCTTGCTTCATTTAGGTTGACTCTATCGCTAGGATTCCGGAAGGGGTGGTTAGAAATGCATGAAGAGTGATTTAGATACATTAAATCTATATAGCGTATCCATCTATTCCAATCTGACTGCTTTTGATTGGATAAAATTTAGAGAGATGGAATGTAACACCAATCATAAAGCAGAGAGCCTGAAATCATATTACACCAATCAAGTAAAGAAGGGTTCTTGAGTATAAAGAAACTTGAGATCATGCAAGTTGTAAGCACTCTTATTTTTTATGAGGGGAAAAAGGAAAAAGAAGTTCGCACTTTACAGTCATTTGGAATATGTAGAAGTCAAAAGAAAACAGCACACATCATATCTACTCAGGGGCAGCATGGTTCAAAACTAACCATGGATCAGATCAGGATGTAATTGCCACTTGACATGATGCTTTTCCTCATATTGTTCTTCTTTTCTTTCATTTCTTTTAACTTCTCTAATTTTTATTTTCACTTATCCCTGTTTGGATTAGGGGCCTTGGTGCACTAGTAAAAACTCAGATTGCCGAGCATGAAAAAACAAGATGGAGCCTAAAGAGTAGCCATGTCTAAATAATATCAAATGCTGTGCTCCCAATACTCTCGATCAATGAAGATCAGCACTTGCTTAATGGTTCGTTTTATTTTATTTTTTACTGTTTCAAATCCTGCAATTAGATCACAAGGATCAAAACTTAAAATCGTCATTAATAGATGGTGATGAAAGGGATATAAAAAATTAAATCAAATTTCCCCCTAATTTTCATGCTTTGGTCATTCTTCTTGGGTTTGTAGCCCTTCAGATATTTTTTGGTACTTGTCCAAAAACAAAAAAAAAATGTTTACTTCCATGTTTGATTGTATGTGAGCAAGAGACACAGACTTCTCCATCTATCTCCATCTATCTGTATTCTTTTTTCTCAATCAAAGATTGGAACCCTCGTTGCATGAGCCGAGCCCAGCCTAGCCAATTATTCTGAGCTGAGCTTGAACAGATTTAGCAAAGCTCATGATGATCGGGAGCTGACACTAAACATAGGGCCAAATTGGCAACTTGGCTGGGCCAAGCCAACCTTTTGTATGAAATTGACCCCCCTTTATTGCCCTTTTAGCGACATTATATACGAGGCAAAAAATATTTGAGCAATGACCACAGCACGCAATCTCCTTCATATCAACTCTACATCTTCAACACCAAACCTCAGGCTAAGAAGCCAGCATCAGATATAGTAGAACATGTGTGAACTGATTGTTAGTTAATAAATTTAATCAAATCTGAAAACTATGGGTTGCATCAAAATGCGAGTGTTTTCAAGAAACACACAAGAAATATAGTCATACAAGTGTTTTTCCATCATCGTCATCCTTGCCTCAATCCTATATGAATGGAGTCGGTCACATGAATTCTCTTTTTCGACTCCTTCCTATTACCAGCCATTTCTCGTACAAGTGTTCTTTAATGTATAGAGATTTTGGCATATAACTATCACCGCAGTAGATTATGTAAATAAAAAATCTATAAATTGTTGGGTCAAGAAGAAAAAAGAAAAAAGCTTTGGGACTCAAAAGAGCACAAGCAACATAACCATGTGCCTCACGCATACATTGCAGCAAAGACTGAAAGCAAAGATCGTGATTTAAATTCAAAGCATTAAAAATTTAAATGAAATTGAAATTTATGAGATAAGAGTTGTCCAAACAAAAGCAATGTTACAATCTTGCATCCTCATGGAATGGAATCTTAAGAAAAAAACTGGAGAATATAACCTGAAATGCTGCTTAAACTGCTCAAGAAAGAGTTTGAAGATACATACCTATGACACCTTGTCAAGATGTTCCCTTAACTATCATCACTGGGCATTGTGCATGGTTCAAGCAATAGTTGCTTACACTTCCCAAAAATATTCTGTTTGAATACAAGGAATGATCAGGTTTGATTACCAAATAAAGAATATCAAGACTTCAATATTTTACATAGATTATGAAGCTTATGCTTTAAGATGGAAGGAATTCTACATTTCAGATCACTTCTGTTGGTGGCACAGTGACTGGCAACTCAAGCCAAGAAGTTAGAAAAAATGCCCAAATATCGAAAGGAAAAAGATGAAACTGTTAAATAGTACATGCGTTAACTCAATCAACATTCTTCAAAATTTAGAAGAGGCATTAAGCGACATCACACATGTATGTCCATGTTCGTTTTGGTGGGGGTGACAAATAAAGTATAGACATTGTCATGGTACCACAGGTGGATAGGCAGTTCCATTATAAAGGATCGTCATGGAGAAATACCTAAAGAAACTGTTTTGCCAAAATATCTAAGGATTGAAAGCTTTGCTAAAACAAGAAGTAGACAGCCATCTAAAGAGCTGCAAGCAAGTTGTCATGGCGCTTAAAGCATATGATATTAGGATGCATCAAATGCTATCAAAATAAAAATGGAAGAACTCTTATCTTCACTGGAACATGGCCAAACATGCCCTAAACACAAGAAAAATACTTCCAAATCAGAACTTTTAGTACCTTTTAATAGGACCAAAATCACGAGACCCTATTACCAGCAAATCAGCATGCAATTCCTCAACAACCTCACAGATCTTATACCTTGCATCCCCAACAACTACTTGTGTTTTGACATTCACCTGATCAAACAATCAAACGTCCGTCTCACTACAAAGGATCGATATTGACAAGAGAGAGAGAGAGAGTAACAAAACAAACAAATTGCTGTCGTCTATTAAATTCATGTATATATATAGCATATACATATAGAGAGAGAAAGTAATGTCTAACATTCTTATCGGAGAAAATCTGCAAAGCGTGAGCTATGATGGCCTCTGTGATGCGTTTCTGATGCGCCTGAATCGCCACAGTGAACGCAGGGACCTCCAAACCAACTTTTGTTCAATTTAAAGCGTTTTATGAATTAAATTTCAGTAATTGATCAATTCAGAGAGATATAACTAAAAAATACTATAGAGAATTCAAAGAGACGATCTTGCTGAAAGAGAGAGATAATTGAAGGGCTCACGCACTTAACTGGGACCACCAAAGGGGATACCGCCGGGACTGAGGCCTGCAGTGATGGACGGCGGTGATTGAACGTGGAGGATGACGAAGGAGCCGCCTGAGTCGGAGTCGGAGTCGGGAGCAGGATATCGGAGCTTGAGATTGTCGAGTGCCCATCTCAAGGCGTTCGTGCTCTCTTCACTGCCATCCACGGCCACGATCACACACCCTAGGCTCCCAGACATGGCTGACGTGTTTTTTTTTTTTTCCGGTTAGGTGACAAGTTTGACGGTGATAAATACAAATGATTATTATTATTACATTGGCACTCACACCAGTGTCAACAAGAGCGATTAATAAAATAATTAAATAGATAAAGATAATGTTTCTTTCATTTTCCAAAGTGTAGTAATATAAATTCGAATCTTTTATTATTTATTAATTATTAAATAATCCGAGCAACTCTATCAATTAAATTTTTTTATTTTTTATAATAATAGAAAATAAAAAATTTGTATTTATTAGAGTTAAGTGATTGAGTGAACTCTCTCTACTGCACATCACGATAAAAGATAGATATTTGCATTTTAAACCCAAGATGCAAAATAATGTATGGAGCATACGGTTAATTAATTTTTATGGACGTCTATGACAAAGGGAATACATCATTTCCTCTTTTTATTTCATTGAACAGAAGGAAAGAATAGGAGGAGACTCACTCTTTTGTTTGGCAGAAAGTATGAAAAGAGGTTGTTTTGGGCACATTTTATCAATTTATTCCTATTTTAAAATTCTTTTGACCATTACTATAATAATTTTGGATTTGGGCTAAACATAAATTTTCATAGCTATTTTTTATTTTATTTTAATCAATATAAAAATTTTGAACCAACTGGCATCATTTTAATAAATCACTCAACCCAAATAATTCAAAATTAGTAAGGTTTAATTTAACCGAGTACTTTTGTAAATAGTTAAAGGTTAAAATTGTTATTTCATATTTATTATGCAAATTTTCTCTCTTTTTCTCGTCTCTTCAGAGAAATGTTTCCTCCCTCATGCTTCCTCTCTCTCTTTCCTTCTTTCCAATCAAACAATAAAAGTATGTTCCTTTCTACTCCCATCTTTTCAATCAAACAAATCATAAGTGGAATTCATTTCCAATTGAAACATATCTAAGAACAAATAACCTTTGGACTCATCTTTTAAGTCTGAATTATTGACTCAAATATCACTTTTCATATAAAATTCATTCAAAACCAATTCAAATAATCAAACATCACATTTACATCCAGCATCACTTTTACATTATTATTGCATCCTCAAGTAAGCTCATACATCTTATAAAAAAAAACATATATATTTTTTCATCTTTCACCTAGATAAGAACTCATGTTTTTTTTCACTTGCATAAGAAATAAATTATTTACCTTTTATGACTTAAATTACAAAGTTAACTTTTCATCAATGTGAACATCCTCTCAAGGAAAAAGTATCAAGCCAAAAGTGCAAAGACCCGAGATGGGTGTCCTACTTTGTTGCTAGCCTTTGAAAGAACAACTAAGCTCTAAGGTGCAGCCTACCATCTTTTCCGAGTCTAAGATTTTCTCTTTCAAATCTACAGTGCAACTTGGGTTGGGCAACTCGAGTTTAATTCGATTTTTTACGAACTTGGACAACTATTTTTATAATTAGCGTTGAGTTTGAATTGAAAAACTTCAACCCGAACTTAATTAGAGTTGGGCTTGAGTTGAGGTGCCAACAACCCGAACTTGAATTGTGATATTATTTTTATACATATTTTTTATTTTAAATATATTATATATAATATTCAAATTATGATAACCTTTTTCTTTTTAACTTCCTTTATGTAAATTTTAATTTATTGTATGTTAACACTTTGGATAATTAATTTCCTAAAAATTTGTTTGTAATTTTTAAAGAATTTGCATTAAGTTCTTAATTTTTTGTGCGTTTAGGACTAATATAATGTGAAACTTATTAAAGATCACTTTAAATTTTCAACATGAAGATTGGTGATATAGATAATCCGAATTAACTCAACTTTCTAATCCGAAATCTCAACCCGAATTCCAAACCTGAGTTTAAAAATTTAAGGATGAGTTGAGCTAGGGTTGAGTAGTTAGTGTTGGAAGTAGGATCTTAGAGTTGAACATTTCATATGTAGGATTAAGCCCGAATTGTACCTTTAACCCGTCTAACTCGCCTGAGTTACAGTCCTATTCAAACAACTCTAATTGCTCAAGCAAATCTTAAAAAGATTTTGAGAAACTATACATACCATGCACCTTGAATGAGTTTTTGTTAATAAAGAATAAATATCGATACTCTTTAATTGTGGGCAGTATTTTACATTTTTTTGTGGAGTTATAAAAAAAAAGTGATGTCTTTGAAAGATCAAATAGTGTTTGGTGATGTCATATGTAAAACCTTTTTTTATAAATATTATTTTTCTATAAATAGACTCTTTCATATTTTTTACCTTTACTTGCCAAAAAGAAAAAAGAAAAAACAAATTTAAGTTTTGGCTAAAAGCTCTACTAAGCCTAATTCTCTATCATTAGAAAGTTTCTCTTTTGTTGTTACAAAATACTGATCCTAAAAAAGAACACTTAGACGGAATTGTAAATTCAGACATCCGATCTTCAATTCTGATAAAACCAAAAATGTTGAATTTAAATAATATTTATAATAAAACTCAACCGCCGGTTGCTTTTCAGTAATCCTAGTAAAATAAAAGGCCATATCAAAAAAAAAAAAAATCAAGGGCCCACCAAATCTCATTTTACAACGCAAATTGGAAAGAGATTAATAGTATTAAAGGGCAATTTTCATATCATTTAATGTTTATGATTAATAACTTATTTTATGCACTTAAATTTCAATTATAGATTTGAATATTAACGAGTGAATTATATATATATGGATCGTATTCACATCAGGGCCCACTGTCACTTATATATTCTGATTGTATGAATTCTACAATAAGAATAGTTTGGTATTCACATCAGGTCCAACTACAGTTGGACATGCATGCTTACACAGAAAAAAAAAAAAAAAAAACTGGGACCACCAAAGGGGATACCGCCGGGACTGAGGCCGGCAGTGATGGACGGCGGTGATTGAACGTGGAGGATGACGAAGGAGCCTCCGGAGTCGGAGTCGGGAGCAGGATATCGGAGCTTGAGATTGTCGAGTGCCCATATCAAGGCGTTCATGCTCTCTTCGCTGCCATCCACGGCCACGATCACACACCCTAGGCGGGACATGGCTGACGTGTTTTTTTTTTTTTTCCGGTTAGGTGACAAGTTTGACGGTGACGGTGATAAATACAAATGATTATTATTATTACATTGGCACTCACACCAGTGTCAACAAGAACGATTAATAAAATAATTAAATACATAAGGATAATGTTTCTTTCCTTTTCCAAAGTGTAGTAATATAAATTCGAATCTTTTATTATTTATTAATTATTAAATAATCCGAGCTACTCTATCAATTAATTTTTTTTATTTTTCATAATGATAGAAAATAAAGAATTTGTATCGATTAGAGTTAAGTGATTGAGTGATCGCTCTTTACTGAACATCATGATAAAATATGATATTTGCATTTTAAACCCAAGACGCAAAATAATGTATGGAGTATATGGTTAATTAATTTTTATGGACATCTATGACAAAGGGAATACATCTTTTTCTCTTTTTATTTCATTTAACGGAAGGAAAGAATAGGAGGAGACTCACTCTTTTGTTTGGCAGAAAGTATGAAAAGAGGTTGTTTTGGGCACATTTTATCAATTTATTCCTATTTTAAAATTCTTTTGACCATTACTATAATAATTCTGGATTTGGGCCTAACATAAATTTTCATAGCTATTTTTTATTTTATTTTAATCAATATGAAAATTTCGAACCAACTGGCATCATTTTCATAAATCAATCAACCTAAATAATTCAAAATTAGTAAGGTTTAATATAACCGAGTACTCGAATAAATAGTTAAAGGTTAAAATTGTTATTTCATATTTATTATGTAGATTTTCTCTCTTTTCCTCGTCTCATTTGTTTAATTTTAAAGGGATGAAAGATAGTGGGCTAAGAGGGATCCCTCATGCTTCCTCCCTCTCTTTCCTTATTTCCAATCAAACAATAAAGGTATCTTCCTTTCTACTCCCATCCTTTCAAACAAACAAATCATAAGTGGAATTCAATCTTAATTGAAACATATCTAAGAACAAAAAACCTAAGTCTTAATTATCGACTCAAATATCATTTTTCATATAAAATTCATTCAAATACTCAAACATCACATTTACATCCAGCTATCACTTTTACATTATTATTGCATCCTCAAGTAAGCTCATACAACTAATAAAAAATAGCATATATATTTTTTTTCATCTTGCACCTAGATAAGAACTCATGTTTTTTGCACTTGCATAAGAAATAAATTATTTACCTTTTATGACTTAAATTACAAAGTTAACTTTTCATCAATGTGAACATCCTCGGTTGGAAAAAGTATCAAGCCAAAAGTGCAAAGACCCAAGATGGGTATCCTACTTTGGTTAGCATGGACACGGACACGGGCTACGGACACGACACGACACGATATGGATACAGCGATACGGCAAATTTTAAAAAAATAGGATACGAACACGACAATGATACGTTAAATAAATAAAAAAATAAAAATATAATATTATACATAAAATATTAATTTTTAATTTTCAACCATACAATAAATATAGTTAAAGTAATTATACAAAATATAAGAAGTTAAAATCTAGAAATTCATTATCTTTTTTAATATTTTTTACAATGACTCACTTACTTGAGGGTTTTAAAATTTTTTTTGTTTTATTATTAAATGAGCCTTATTTTCTTATCTATAAAGTTTTTAATATTACAATTTTAACCCCATTTTATAGAGCAAAAAATTACAAATTTGTCTTGAAAAGTATCCCAGCCGTATCCTAAACGTATCCTGACATATCCCGCGTATCCTGGCCGTATCCCTCGCGTATCCTAGCCGTATCCCTCGCATATCCTAGCCGTATCAGATATTAAAAAAAAAAAAAAATGGGATACTTCTTAGCCGTATCGGACACGTATCCGGCCGTATCCTGGCCGTATCCATATCGGATACGTGTCCGATACGGCCACGACACTATATTTGGAGTATCCGTGCTTTTGTAGTTGCTAACCTTTGAAACAACAACTAAACTCTAAGGTGCAGCTACCATCTTTTCCAAGTCTAAGATTTTGCCTTTCAAATCTTGTGGTGCAACTTGAATGGCGCAATTCGAACTCAATTCAAGTCCAGCTCGATTTTTTACAGGCTTGGACAACTATTTTTTATAATTAGGGTTAAGCTTGGATTGAAAAACTTCAATTCAAACTTAATTAGGGTTGGACTTGAGTTGAGGTGCCAACAATTCGAGTCAAACTCGAACTCGAATTGTAATATTATTTTTATACATATTTTTTTATTTTAAATATATTATATATTATATTCAAATTATGATAGCCTTTTTCTTTTCAACTTCCTTTATTTAAATCTTAATTTTTTGTATGTTAACACTTTGGATAATTAATTTCCTAAAAATTTGTTTGTAATTTTTTAAAAATTTACATTAAGTTTTTAATTTTCTGTGTGTTTATGACTAATTTAATGTGAAACTTATTAAAGATCGGTTTGAAGTAGGGTTGAGTAGTTAGTGTTGGAAGTAGGGTTAGAGTTGAGTTAGGGTTGAAAATTTCATGTATATAATTGAGTTCGAGTTGTACCTTTAATCCGTTCAACCAACCCGAGTTGCAACCCTATTCAATCCACTCTAATTGCTCAAGCAAATCTTAAAAAGATTTTGAGAAACTATACATACCATGCACCTTGAATGAGTTTTTGTTAACAAAGAATAAATATCGATACTTTTTAATTGTGGACAACATTTTAGGACTTGTTTGATTTGTGACTCAAAAAAACATCTATTAAAAACTCAGTAAGCATAAAACTGTTTCAACTAACTATAAAATAGTCATGTTATGTGGAGTTATAAAAAAAAGGTGATGTCTTTGAAAGATAAAATAGTGTTAGGTGACGTCGTATGTAAAACCTTTTTTTTATAAATATTATTTTTCTATAAATAGACTCTTTCATAGTTTTTACCTTTACTTGCAAAAAAAAAAAAATTAAATAAGTTGTGGCTAAAAGCTCTACTAAGCCTAATTCTCTATCATTACAAAGTATCTCTTTTGTTGTCACAAAATACTGTTACTAAAAAAGAACTCGATAGTGCAGTGGATAAAAGTGTAAATATTAAGTGCACCGGTGCGTCGGTGCAACGAATAACTACTCATGAATAAAAAGTCTCTTGGACAGAAGTGTAAATTCAGCATCCTATCTTCAATTCAAACAAAACCAAAAATACTAAATTTAAATAATATTTATAATAAAACTCAACCACCAGTTGCTTTTTAGTAACCGTAGTAAAATATAGAAGGCCATATCAAAACAATATATATATATTTCAAGGGCCGACCAAATCTCATTTTTCAACGCAAATTGGAAACAGATTAATAGTATTAAAGGGCAATTTTCATACCATTTAATGTTTATGATTAATAACTTATTTTATGCTCTTAAATTTCAATTATAGATTTGAATATTAACGAGTGAATTATATATATATATATATATATATATATATATATATATGTATCATATTCACATCAGGGCCCACTATCACTTATATATTCTTATTGTATGAATTCTACAATAAGAATAGTTTGGTATTCACATCAGGTCCAACTAGAGTTGGACATGCATGCTTGCACAAATGTATACTCGTATTATATATATATATAAAATTGTAATACGAGTATAAATTTTAAATGTTAACCCAACACAAGATATGTTAATAAATATTTACATATTGTTTATCTAATCTTGTAAATTCTTGGATGATGATGGGCTTGTGTTAGTTTATATATATATATATAAATAAAGTCAGTTATCATCAATATACATATACTAACTCTAAGTCGCTCTCAAGCTGCAAGAAATGTGGACTTGACGATTAGTTAAATATTTCAAATATATATATATATATATATATATATATATATATATATATATATATTAATGGAAAGATCAATCAGAGCGGACTAAGCATGATGCATATTTTTGAAATATTTAACTAATCGTCAAGTCCACATTTCTTGCAGCTTGAGAGGGACTTAGAGTTAGTATATGTATATTGATGATAACTGACTTTATTTATATATATATATATATAGAGTAATGATCTCTTGCTCATTAGTGAACAAGAAATTCATTCACACCAAATACAATAACCGTTGGATGTAATTGCTAAGTTTATTTTGGTAATTGCCTTTTTTATATCAATCACATCTAACGGTTACTGTACTTGGTGTGGATGAATTTCTTTTGCATCGACGAACAAGAGATCATTACTCTATATATATATATATATTAGTGTATGTCGTCTACTGCACCATCATGCATTTACACTCATAATTGTTAGATAAAGTAATTTTAGATTGTAAATAGCAAAATATATTTAGACTATAGAATTAATTTTTTAATCACTTTTGACTATCATATAGAAGCTTGGTATAATAAAGGAGAAAAATTCAATCTAGTAGTCAAAAGTGATTAAAAAATCAATTCTGTAATTTAAAATATCTTTTACTATCTATGATCTAAAATTACTTTAACTAACAATTACGAGACATTCACTAATATATATATATATATATATATATATATATATATATTATTGGAAAGATCAATTAGAGTAGACTAAGCACGCGTACTTTGATGCATATTTTTGTAATATTTAACTAATTGTCAAGTCCACATTTCTTGCAGCTTGAGAGCGACTTAGAGTTAGTATATGTATATTGATGATAACTGACTTTATATATATAATATACATTTTAAATGTTAACCCAATACAAGATATGTTAATAAATATTTACAGATTGTTTATCTAATCTCGTAAATTCTTGGATGATGATGGGCTTGTGTTAGTTTTTTTTTTTTTTTTGGATATAAATATATATATTGATATTGTAGAAAGAAAAATGATAGTGTGTGCAGAACACAAGTCCCAATTGAATACATTTAAAGACTAAACAGACCAATTGCTTCTGAAAATGACCCAATCAAGTTAAAGTCATTGCTTCTACAATCAATATTATGGAAAGATCAATTCATTGTGCAATGGTGCAACACCGCACCCACACACGCACATATAAATACGCATATATATGTTTATATATATAGAGAGAGAGAGAGAGAGAGAGAGAGAGAGAATGTATATCATCAATAAAGCGTTTAGTGAGCCATCATAGTCAAACGTCAATGCTGCTGTTGACCACTCTCCTGCAACGATCAAGTCATTTTAGATGTAAAAAGCATCACCAAAGATATGGTTAAATAAAATTTATTACATGGTACCGTGAATAATAATAAAAAATAACAAATTATTAAAAAGTTTAATAAAGTTGACGTATTTAGTGATGTGTTACTTTTTTATTGGCCAGAATTACATAAATTTTTTATTTCTTATTTTGTGTTTATGAGAGTTTTCTCACGAAAAATAATGGATAAAATATTTTTAAAAAGGAAAGGGATCTCTTACTTATTGTTTATGTTTAGTTGAATAAAAGAAATAAAATAAATATTTATTTCATATATAGATAAAGTAAAGTCTTTTTTTTTTCAAATAATTGAACGTTAAAATTGGTATTGCATATTTATAATATATTTTAATTTCATTACTTAAATATACTAAATATGTAAACTAAATACTGATTTTGCAATTGATATATAGAAGAGTGCCATAGACTTAAAACTGGAGAAAAAAATATTAAATTTTGAAATAACTTGTTCTTAGTTCCAATTTCAAGCCCTAAGTTCCACCATCAACACACAATATAATTTTATTTTGTTTTCACTTTCAAACAATGGTTCTTTAATAGTTATTCATGAAATAATATTACTATAATTGCTTAAAACACAATGTAAAAAATTAATATAAAAATATTCAGGACGTGATGTGTGTCGAAAAAATTATCCTTAGTAGGTAAATTTACTCACACTCACTATCATGGCTTTGTTTGGATAAATTGAAGAGAAAAGAAATTAAATGAAATGATAACACTAGTTACAAGAGAAAAGAAAAGATATCATAACATTGTTGTTAGAAAAAGCTAAATGATAGAAAATAAAAGAAACTATTTTAACTAATTTACTATCACACCCCTCTATATTTACAATCATATCTCTTTACTTTTTAAAATGTTGGAGTTAATTTTGATATTATGAAAATAATGTTGGGGTTAATTTTAGTATTATGAAAATTTTACTAACTCCACATCCTTACTCTTTAAATTTTTTCACTAACCAAACACAAAAATCACAATCCCTCTTTTTTTACTTTCTAATTTCATCTGTCTAAACTAGTTCTAAGAAAAGATTTTGTACCGAGGGGACCGAGAATGTAGTAACCCGGTAAATAATTGGTTGTTATCATCTACCTAAAAAAAAAAATTCAATATTTTTCATATAACTTGAACATTCATTCAAAAGAGTTTTTGAAGTGAAAAAAAAAAAAAAAAAAACCTTACTGGGCCGGTATCCGGTTCAGGTGTTTGGCTGCCAAACCGGTTCCTATGGTCCTACTGGCCCGAATATTTGATGACCCAAGAATTCACGCCTCTCAATGTCGATAACAAAATTCCTTTCCTCCAAACACAAAATTCTTACAGTAATTTTTAACGTACAAAATTCCCCAATATAATATACACATAGATGTAGCAATATTACGATATCAAATCTTTCTATATATATTTTCCGCCTCTCTCTCTCTCTCTACTTCCTCTCTCTAAAACAGCCCTAAAATCTCGATCTGAAAAATTTTCGGACTAAAATTTCAAGGAAGGTCCTAACATCGTCTTAGCTAGTGACTTTTTATTGCTTGCACAATCGACATTCTGTGTAATAGCTTTGTATATTTATCTTGCTCTTTTCGCTATTTCACCTCCACAACCACCGTCTATTTTCATCACGAAGTCGTCACGATGATACAATCAATGAAGAATTGCATTTACAGTACAACTTCTCTGATCCGAGCTTGATCATCTGCATGCGCAATTGAGATTACTGTCGTCATTGCCATTTCTATGAAGAATATATGTGTGTGAAATTAGGGTTTCATTTTGCTGGATGCATAGTATTGGGCGCAGGATAAATGCTTGTTGGAGGGGATCTAGGGTTTTCGCGCTTGGTCCTGGTGGCGGTGGTGTTGTTTGGTCCGGTGATCGGCTTCGTAGTCCGCCGAAAATGGCGACTTGCGGTGGCCAGGAGAGAGGAGATCAGGAGGCTTTTGATTTGGGCGTCGGAAGAGGCAACTAGGACCGAGCTCGAGGCCTCCTCCGGGTACTTCGACGCCGCAGCTGTGTCAACTTTCGGGCAACCACAATATCAATGTGCCGTTTGCTTTTCCACCACCACCACGCGGTGTGCACGGTGTAAAGCTGTTCGGTACTGGTATGTTGTAACTATGTATTTGGAAATTTTCTTTTTATGGTTACATATATTTATGCCTGCTTTGTTAATTTATGTTTATCCCGTTGATTAATTAGAATGAAAGTACTTTGGGCATGTTTTGATCTTGACTGGAAATTTGGTGCACTGTTATTATATATATTCATGCTGTATCCATTTTAGTTTTGTTTTAGAGATTAACGTGGTCCCTAATTTAGAGGAGTATTTGGTGGGAGTTGTAGAAATTGATTATGAAGTATCTCAGTACAGTCTACAAGATTCTTATTTCACATTCAATTACAAAGCGTTATGTTTATGCTGAACATATCTTTTGGACTAGAAGGGACGGTAGTATTATAATGGTTAATGGGTGAAGTACCTCAGTACAGTCTACAAGATTCTTATTTCATATTGAATTACAAAGCGTTATGTTTATGCTGAACGTATCTTTTGGACTAGAAGGGACGGTAGTATTATAATGGTTAAAAATGGGTGAAGTACCTCAGTACAGTCTACAAGATTCTTATTTCATATTGAATTACAAAGCGTTATGTTTATGCTGAACATTTCTTTTGGACTAGAAGGGACGGTAGTATTATAATGGTTAAAAATGGGTGAAGGAATTGAGGAAGGGAAACAGGAATATTATGTTTCCAGACTACGACAGTAACAACACTGCATTGCAGAAGAATCTTTTTTGCTTTGCTCCTCAGGGTGTACCAATACACTATGACATAATCAACTAAGGAGTCTAAGGTAAGTCATACTAAAAATTTGTTCTAACTAGTAATGAAAATCTGTAGGGTGTGATGCAGTGTGTTTTAAGCTAAGTACGGATAGTCAGACAAATGTACTTGGGTGTATACGTTCTTTATCACAGTGGTTCATCTGATCATGACGTGCCATGCACGAGAAAGGGAGAAGCAATGTAGAAAAAAGGGTGGTTGCAAATACAGTAACTTATGATTGTTTATGGAATGAAGTTTGAATTTGTTGGAGTCATGTACGTTACAACACTTTGATTAGCATTAGGTTGATTTTGAGGTGATTGGCACTTTGGGGCTATTCCGATACCCTCACCCTCCAAATGTATATGTTAATGAATGGTGAGTCTAAAGGGCTGCCGGCCTTCACTGTAAGAGTAGAAAACCCTTGATCCAGCTGATATGACAGCAGTATTCTTGTTGTATTTCCATTAACAGAAAATCTTGAGTATTTGTGATTGGTGGTATACTGTCTTTGTTTGTCAAAGACACCCCTTTGCCAGTGATGGCACTGTGTTAGATTCTTTCATTTTCCTTTATATAATCTGAACCTCTCAAAGTATTTGCGCAGTTTGGAATTCTGAATAGACAAAAGTGAATGTGTTACAAATTTTCTTACTGCATTGATTTATTTACAGTTTTAGTTGGAGTTAATGATTCCCACCAAACCAATGTGATCGGTGATAGTTGTCACAAATTATGATGAAGTTTTAATTAATTTTAATGGTGTGCAATCATGCTTTAGCTGCTGCAACCGCAACTTTCATAAATTAGGTGTAATAAGGCATTGATGCAATTATTTTTTCCAAAAATAATGTTGAATGGATAGTTTTTGTGGGGGCTCCATGTGGTACTCCTTTTAGACCCTTTTTGTAGAATAAAGTTGTCTTAAGATGAGGGTTGAACAATCTTCCGGGATAAAGTCTGTTGTTCTGGTAGTGTGTGGTTTTGTCATTTTTGCAATGATTCTTCTCCACCCACCAGTGATGCTTGTTTGTTTGAGGGCTTCCTCTACAGCAATATTTTTTTCATTATTGAGGGATTTATTTTATTATTAAATTTTCGGGAGTTTGATGATTGGTAGAAGAAGATGAAAAAAAAAAAAATTTATTATTAAATTTTCATTCTCTTTCGGGAGGGGCAAAATGTCTCTTTAAAACAAATAATAAGAGAAAAATAGGTGACATAATCTTTAGCTAAATGGGAATTATTATGTAGTATAAATGCTTCTTTTTCCCCTCTTATCTGCCTGGGAAGGAAACGAACTAGTAAGTTAGTGAAAGATGATGCAGAGGCATTGAGATGAAAATAGACAGTGGTTTAGAGGAGAGCTGGATGTTTTGGTGTGAAGATCCAGTGAGTGCTCCTTACTTAGAAGAGATCTTGTGTGCTGGAACGCTGAAGAGTTATCACGTCATAAATCCATTATAAGTATTTGTTTGGGAAGCTCATTCATCCTCTGCCTAGCAAACTCTTACTTTCACTACATTTTTTTTTTCTATTTGTATCTTGTTGATGTACTATTAACATTCCTGGTTTATTTCTTGTATCCAATTAGGTGCTAGTAGACAATCACCTTCGTGTATCTTTTCTGTCAACTCCATAGTTTTACCTCTTCAATTTTCCCATGCATACTTCCTTGAACTAACAATTTCACCGGAGATTGCCTCTCATGGAATTCTGCTTTATTTTCATCACATCCGGGTATCCTTATGGTTGTTGTTAGCTGATTCTTACTCGTATTTTCTTGTCGTGCTTCTCTTGTACACCTCGCATGCATATTTTCCTAATTTGTGTGTTTTGGGGGAGTTTGGAGAAGGTATCATAAGATGTGAGCTGTGCACGCATCATACCTCAAAGGGAAGATAGAACTTACTCCTGATTTTCTGTATTTCCAAGCCCCCTGGTAATATTGAAATCCGGAGACCCATCTTCCCTGAGGAACCTTAGTACATTAATACATCGGATCATGTTTCTGAGTTCTTAAAGAGTGATGATTGATCTTGGTACATTAATACATCAAAGTGTTTCTAAGTTCTTGAAAAGTGATTATTGAGTGTTGGAGGGATGGGGGGAGGGATCAGAAACACTTTGACAACATGAAGTAAAGGGTGAGTTGAAACTATATATGCCTATATATATATATATTGAAGCAGATGCATTAATCCAATACTGATTCTGCAAATCCCCAGTAATCTCTTTGTAATTTGTTCTTAATGGAGTTAACATATATAAGATACTTTTCTAACTTAGAGTATATTGTTAGTTGATGATTCCACATGCTCAGGAAGAAGCTGTGGTAGTTTGGAATTGCTTTGCAATTTATATTTATATGCTCTTAGTGTTTTACCTGCAAACTAGCATGTTTTCTATTATCCATACTAAAATATTTTACTGTTTTTTGCTATAATGATCTTATATTTTTCCATTTATTCACATCCGAATTTGGATGTTTCAGCTCCGGGAAGTGTCAAATTATTCACTGGAGGCAAGGTCACAAGGAAGAATGCCGTCCTTTCACTGCCACTCATCAGATCAATGATGTGGAAGGCGGTTCTATTAGCGAGGCGTTTAAGCAGGATGAATGTGAGATTTATGGTAATAGCCTTGAGCTTGAAGGGGGGCAGTGTGCCAAATCAGTCAAAAGAGTCCCTAAAGAGCCTGCATTTTCTAATTCCTATTGCTCTCCTGCAACTGTGTGTGTGGGGGATGATACTAAATTTGAGTGTCTTCCAGATGAGAAAGGAACTGGTTTTAGTTCTAAATTTACCGCTCCCTCATTCTCTGAGGGATTTTCTGCATGCACTACACTTTGTGAATCTTCTGTTGATGTTGCTGTCAATAGCATCAGTAGCCTGCATCATCCTGTGAAATCAGATAGACATCAGTCAGGTAATATTGTTCATGACAAGGTTGAAACTACTTGTGTTAACATGGATCAAACTAGGCGAACATTTTCGGAGCACTCCACTTTGGTCAATTCTGAAGATAGCTTTTCTAGCTCAGTTAAGTTAAACCAGATAAAATCTGATTGTAATGATGAAGATGCTCACTGTGGATCAACAAGTTCTTCAGGTTCGACTGTTGATGGCTCTAAAGAGTCGTCATTTTCTGAGCCTTCTACACCCTCTTCTGGTTTCTGGGATGGAACTATTGACACCAGTAGGTCCAGAAATGATGTTCCTGAAGATTCTGCTCAGTCTAGTTCCAGCGAGGCTGGTGATGGCAATATGTCCGATTTTCAGTCTTCTGTAAATTTTCACTTTAATTTGGCAAGGGATGTAGTTCCTCCCTTGCATGTTCAAGGCTCTGATACCAAAATCATATCAGATGATGCTCATTCAACTGCTTTGGAGATGAAGAAACCTATTGACGGGGCTGCTGTATCAGAGGAAATAAGTAAAGGTGCTTTGAAAGCGAGGAGCTCACAACCATCAAACTCTGAAATTTCTAATCATGTGGATAGTGACACTCGCAGTGATTCATGTATATTTAAATCCAGAGAATCTAGACGTCTCTCATCCTCTGTGTCTCATGCTGATCCAGCTCCCAGCTCTGGAGGGCATTCAGTAAGATCAGATTCTTCAAATGTCAGTAGCTTGCCATCCTTGAGCACTGGAAGGTCGAATTATGCGGTTAATAGCATAAGCAGTACCTCGCAAGTATTGAAATCTAAAGAAGTTGGGTCTTTATCATCTAGTGCATCTGATGGGCATTTATCTTCTGGCAGTGGAAGGCATTCGGTTTCAGGTGTGACATCCGGAAGGGTTGATGATGTTCATCCAGTTGCTGCCAGTTCTTCCCACGTTGTGAGTTATTCACCAAATGCTACAAATGGTTTGAAAACATCAATGAGGAAAGTCGTTGACCAGCTCAGACTCTCTAAATTGTCACGTCCATTAGGGGTTGGGATTGAGATTGCTGGAAAATACAATAACAAGGTTTTGCTTGGATTTTGCTCTGTTGTTTTGTGCCTACAACATAGATATTCTGGGATGTTATACATTGAATTGAATTTGTCTATTTTTACAGGGGCTCTTTCCATATGAACTGTTTGTCAAGCTCTATAATTGGAACAAGGTTGAACTGCGCCCATGCGGCCTCAAAAATTGTGGGAACAGGTAATCTAGAGCTATTTAATATTGATATATAGCATGTAATTGTGACATCATGTAATTCATCTCTTCACACTTTCTCCTATCAGAGTACAATTAAATCCTCATTGGCAATTGAACATCAAGAACTGCATTGCAGTGACTTAGTCAAAGGGAATTCTAATGTCTTCATTTTCAAAACAGGCCTCGAGATCCATTTTGGGATTCTAAAATTATTGATTCCTTGAAAAGTTTGCTCTCTTTCTTTCTGGAGAAGATATAATTTGCACATAGCTAATTATATAATTTTTATTTTTTTGAGCTTGCTTGCACGTATTTTGTTTCTAACACATGACCTTGTGCAGCTGTTATGCTAATGCCGTGCTCCAGTGCTTGACATTTACTCCACCTCTTACTGCTTATCTTCTCCAAGGACTACATTCAAAAACATGTATTGCTTCTGATTATGATCTTTCCTGTGGTTCCACGTGTCAAAATTTTGAATGGTATTCTTGTTGAATCCTTTATATATATATATTGAATAAATTTAATTTTCTTTTCTATATTAGGTGAAAAAAAAGGATGGTGCTTCACCTGTGAGTTTGAAAGTCTAATTCTGAAGGCAAAGGAGGGGAATTCTCCACTATCTCCTGTTGGGATACTTTCTCAGATACACAAAATTGGAAGTCATCTTGGTCACGGGAGAGAAGAAGATGCACATGAATTTCTAAGGTGAGATGATTTTTGCATCATTGTTGCCTGGGGCAAATTTATGCATTTTGTGTCATTATAATTCAATAATATACATTTGTTTTGAGTCAATTAAGGAGTGAAATTGACAGGTATTCTATCGAAACAATGCAATCTGTTTGCCTTAAGGAAGCCGGGGTAAAAGCTTCAGGCTCCTTGGAAGAAGAATCAACTCTAATAGGCCTTACATTTGGGGGCTACCTTCGATCAAAGGTAATCTATGGTTTTTGAGGGATGATTAAATTTAAGAAAAGGAACCTCTCTCTCAGAGAGATATAAATTCGATACTCGAATCTGCAGATTAAATGCATGAAGTGTGGAGGCAAATCTGAGCGGCATGAAAGGATGATGGATCTCACTGTTGAGATAGAAGGAGATATAGGAACCCTAGAAGAGGCTTTACGACAGTTTACGGGTACTGAGATTTTGGATGGTGAAAACAAATACCAATGCAGCAGGTTTGTTGTTTTTATTTTTATTTTATCTTTACCCTTAAAACTCTTAGGACTTTTTAGAGCATCTTTTGGTATTTATGTCATATGGTGATGAAGTGATAATATAATGTTTGTTTTCCAACATATATAACTTTCTCAACAATACACTCAGGGATTTTTTTTTCTTACTGCACTTTGACTGAGCCACAAAATGCACAATATTATAAATTTTTTTTTTTGTTTATTGTACTACGAAACTAGGCCTTGGTGCAACAGTAAGGTTGCTGCATTTTTAGCTGGGGGTCACTGATTTGAAACAGAAAACAGTCTCTTTGCATATGGAGGTCAGGCTGTGTACATCTGAGCAGGGATGGAGCCAAGATGGCTACTACATATATGTATATAATTCTAATTTTTTGCATGTAATTTTCGAACTTTTTTACAAAATGCCCCCCCTCAAAATTATCCGTTCTAAATATCTCTATTTTTTTTTCTTTCTTTTCTCTTTTACTATTTTGTATTTTCAAATTATTTGTTCCATTCAAAAAATATTTTCATTTTCCTTCCTTCAATCAAAACCCTAATACCCCTGTTTGAAGTTCTCTCATTTTTCTTTTATTCTTCTTCTTCTTCTTTTGCTTTTCTTCTCTTCTTATTTTTGAAGAATACAGGAAGGCTGCTCCACATATGTTTATTCTTTTTTTTTTTTCTCTTGTCGTTTAAATTTCACTGCAATTTTAATTTTCGTATTTTTATATTTCTTTTATTGCATATTTTTTTAGAAATAATAGCACAGTATTTGAATCTTGATGACTGCATTTCAATTTTTTTAACTTGCTGTTTTGCTACACTGTTACTTGGAAAAAAAATTTGATCCTGTTCATTGCGCCCCCCCTGAATTAAAATCTTGGCTCTGTCCCTGCATCTGGCCCTTCCTAGGCCTTGCAATGACGGGAGCCTTGTCCACTGGGCTAGCCTTTTATTGTACCCTGAAACACATTCCAAATGCCTAAGAGAATGAATGCAATTCCAACATAATACAACTTGAAACGTTAAATTATGTATGATCGTTCTGGACCTCTGGTTGCATTTGTTTGAACTACATAACTAATTGGCAGGTTCCTAATATGTCAACTGGAAGCGAAGCCTCATTTTAGGAATCTCTCTACCAATGTCCTCTTAGGAGTATAGCTTCAATTCATGGAGAGTTGTCATCAAGGCTGTGAGCTAGTTGTTAATAATCTCAAACGTCATGATCCATAGCGTGACTCTAAATCATTGTGGTCAAGGTCCTGGTTATGGCTTTGGGTCATAACCATGCCAAAAAAACTGGTTTGGTTTACTTTGTCTTATTGGCTTCTCACAAGTGACACACTGCACTGTTAAATAATTGTGTATCAACTCTGTCAATTAATCAAGGCTATCTGAGTTATTGGAAATGGCCGACCTTTATGGTTTCATCAGCTTGTACTTTGTGATCCATTTCGTTTAAGTTACTAATCTGGTGCGCTAAAATATGTTAAATGCTTTAGTTATTATCATATGTTTGATTCTGATCACTCTCTTTTGCTGTCTATCAATTTCAAGATTGTGTATGATTATTTATGAAAAAAAAAGATTGTGTATGATTGAATTTGGGCTCTCTAATGGGCTCCTAGATTTTGAAAATGAGGAAAAGTAGTGTATACTTAAATATTACCCATTCTTTATTTTGTTAATGTTACATGGACTTTTATAAATGCGTAAAGTATCATGTATTTAAGTAGGACAGATGTCATCTAGGTATGAGCATGAAATATGTGTATCAGTGTATGCCATGTTTTGTTGGATATACACCAACAAGTATATCTGACTATTCAAGCACTATATAAAGTACTAAATAATTGTTAAAAAGAAAAAAAAAAACTTCTGTATTTTCTTTCTTTTGTTACATCATTGCTTCAAAACTAGTGATGCATCTATGGCTAAAAATGCTGTTTACATAAAAGCAGCCTCTATGTTAAAAATAAAAGAATATTAAAAATATAAAGATTTTGACTATGTCCCCATGTTCTTGGGTCTTGTTGGGCATGGGAATTTGATAAATCCTACAGTCAACGTATACCCTCACCCAAAACACTTGTCCATGTAATATTCAGATACCTTCAATTACAAAAAAATGTAAATAGCATTTTGCACTTTAACCTGTTTGTGGCTTCCATTCGTTTTTATTTTGACAAAAATCTTTAACTAAATATGGCAATAATTTTTATTATTTTGTAATTGTTTGTAAAAATTTACTCTGTTTAACTAATACCTAAAGTTGTTGCTAAGAAGGGGACATTTATCACAAGCCTAAGTAATTTATTTATTTATATTTAAGAATTATGTGGGGTTAAGGAGTTGGGATTTGGGCTGCTGAAAAACTCCCATTTCTTTTTGTATTTGATTCTGCATGGTTTCAGTCTGTCCTTCTGCTTCTATTTCTTTTACTGGTTTTGGATTGGTGTCTACTGCTGTTTTCTTGAAGTTGTATTTATTTCTTTTTAGTTTTTATGCTACAGTTAAATAAGATTTTAACTTTATTGTTGTAATACTTCTATCAGATGCAAATCCTATGAGAAAGCTAAGAAGAAGTTGACAGTGTTAGAGGCTCCTAATGTCCTTACTATTGCACTGAAGCGATTTCAGGTATATTTATTAAATCAAGTATGATTTCTTACTCTTTTCATGGTGTCTTCAGATTCTTATTTCTGGTTTTACTTTATTTCATTTGACAGTCAGGTAAATTTGGGAAGCTCAATAAGGCAATTCAGTTCCCAGAAATTCTGGACCTGGCTCCATATATGAGTGGGACAAGTGACAAATCTCCAATTTACAGGCTTTACGGGGTGGTGGTTCATTTGGATATCATGAATGCCGCATTTTCTGGTCACTATGTGTGCTACGTCAAGAACATCCAGAACAAGTGGTTCAAGATTGATGATAGTACAGTACGTTTTTTATTTACAGTCAAGTTGCATCTTTTAGCATGCTTGTGTTATTGCATGTGTTATCTTAGATTCATGCTTTCAGTTTGAAGCATGTTGGCTTTTGACTCTCTTTTACATCATCAAGTGAACTATTGGGGTTCCTTGAATCATTGATGTGACAATAGAAGTCCTCCCCTCCCCCTTTGGCTCTATGAAGAGGCTTTTCGTAGCTTTAGAGGAAGTTTATGTGCTTCCCTTTTTATAATTTTGTAGGGTTCATGCGGTGCTATGTCCTATCTTTGTGATTTATGGGGATAAATTGATGCGGTGTGACTATATGTGTGTCCATTTCAAGGGTGTATAATAATTTGAAAAGCCTTTTTAGATAATGGAGTTATAAACTTGGGTTGGTTTGTCTAGAGGATTGGAGTGAGTCTAATTGTTTAGGACCTGTAAGTATCTGAGTTTCAAATCCTTGTCATTTGCCATAAACTGTTATAATTGAGGACTGGTTAGGAAACTTATTTGTGCTGTTTCTCATGTTCTTTATATTACAAGTGACTGAAACACTGAAAGCATGTGATTTTCTCAAAGCATTTGATTGATGCCCTGGTTATGATTTGTGTAGGTAAAACCTGTAGAACTTGAAAGGGTTTTAACGAAAGGGGCGTACATGCTTCTTTATGCAAGGTAACAGATTGCGGGAGCTGTATTTTATCGTTGAGATTATCTTGTTGGTTGGATTTCTAATTAGTTATATTTTAATATAGGTGCTCGCCAAGGGCCCCAAGATCGATAAGGAATTCAATAATGCCTCATGATCCAAGAAAACCAAAGAATCCTACTTTGAAGTCAAGATCCCACACTACAGGTCAAAGTGGTGTTTCTTTGCCTGATCCTCTGAAAGTCCGGGCCACCGTTGAACCCTTTAATATGAATCAGTCCAGTTTCCATCGGATCCGAACAATTATTGAAGATGACTCTTCAAGTGACAATTCTTCTGCTTTTAGCCTCTCTCACGAAGATTCTTCCAGTACTGATAGCACCAGGGGTTCTACAGGCACTGAAGACTTTTTAGATCAAATATTCGGTGATTTGGGACATAATTGGAACAGGCATTTTTCAGATTCTGACGCTTGTTCATCTTCATCTTCCTCTCACTCTCCCTACTCAAGACATTCACCTCTGGCTGACTTGGACCACTATTCTTCGGGATGTCCTGAGACAAGTGACCACTATTCTTCGGGTTGTCCTGAGACAAGTGGCTCACACATTTTTAACACGGCGGAGGCGGAGGATTACTGTCTCCGGTCGAGAATACCTGGCCGGAGTAGCAAACCGGAGAATCTGGAAAGCAGTGGATCTGTTCCTTTTTTGCGTTGTGACACAAGTAGACAGTGTAGGAAGGTACCAAGTAGTTGTAGGGAGACTAACTCGGAGAAATTCGGATGGCTTAACCCTTTTGATGACATTAAATATGGTGTATCTTTTAGAAGATCAACGAGGGATAGAACAGAGTAAAATTTTTATTCTTAAGTTTTTGAGGTCAGAGGGGGGGAATAAGAGTATGGAAGGATGGGATATGGGAGTGGGTTGTATGTATCGTACACTATTGTTGTTGGCTTTTTAAAAAGAAATCAGCCAACATCATTTTGTCACTCTCTTTCCCTTAATATAGTGTTATATATATTTACATCTTTCATCTTTTGAGTATTTTGTAATTTGCTTGTCACTCTTAGTGACCTCAAGTTGCATCTTTTTTTTTTTATTATTATGGTCACGGGGTGGTTACATTACATGCATTGTGGCACAGAAGTACGAGTAATAAAAAAAGAAAGTAAGACCCGGGTCAAATATATGTAATCTTATTTTCGTATATAAAGAGATTATTTTTTATTTTGAACTTGTAACCTTATTTTCGCATATAAAAAGATTATTTTTTTATTTTGAACTCGTGTCCTTTGGGTCATAATAGAGCAATCTTACGTTATGACAAGACCCACTCTCACTACAAGTGCTACCGATGATCTAATTAATTTCTTGACATATATTCTTGATCAAATAGATAGTCTCATTTGTTTCTGTTAAAATTGTACCCAGATATCGCAAATCACAAACAAATTAAAGACACTTTACATGATGGTCAAATTATAGTTGATTTCTAATAACACAATGTACAATGTTGTCAAATTCTTTACACATATTATATAATGGATTTTTATTTTATTTATTTTTCTTTTCAATTTAAAACTTTCAGACACCCAAACGAGAAGATCTATAATACATTTGGTGTAAATATATCGGGTGAATCTGGACTCACGTGCACAACACGTAGGGTGAGTTTCACTGTACGTGTAAAACATGCAAGGTCCATATTTACCCAGCGTAAAAATCTGCACTCTACGTGCACAACATGTATGATGAGTTTCGCTGCATGTGTATAACACGCAAGCTTCATATTTATTCGGTATAAGAATTTGAATTCTACGTGTACAACACGTAAAGTGAGTTTCACTACATGTATATAACACGCAAGATTCATATTTATCTGGGTATTGTAGGAGTCCATTCACACAATTTGCTCTTTTGATGCTCAAACCCCTCACCTCAGGGGAGAAGAGGTTAATCACCTGGCTAGTGACACGGTTAGATATATATATATAACAGTATTATGTAATAGAGTTGACAATGTATTAAATTAAATTAAATTTTGGTGATAACTTTGTTTATAAAAGTCTTCTACGTGCCTTTTTGAAACCTTAATTTATGCCTTCAAATCAGTGTATTACTTTAATCATCATATGAACTCTTGTCATACAAAATCATGTCATGTGAAAAAGTCAAAGTAGTAAAAACTAATTGGGGTAGTCAACGTGATGAACGGTGGTAGTCGGCAGAGATTTGAATGGTAAGCAAAGCAAAAATGAGTATACGAATGCTATGATGAAAAGTTATGGAGAAGAAATGAGATCAATTGTGCTCCTCTGTGAAAAATACTTGCCTCACGTTGAAGGAACTCCCTTCTACGAAGTGATGGGATCCGGCCAAAATACAACACATGTCCTAAAATTAAAAAATTGTTAAACTTATTTCAACGTGATTCTCCCTCTCTTCTTTCTCTCTGCGTACATACGACAACTTCTCATATATCCTTCTATCATACAATTTTGTAAAAATAGACATCGTAAAAAAATGAAGAGATTTAAATAAATAGATTTTTCAGACCCAATTCATCCATTAAAGATTAATATGCTTGTGTGTGTGTGTATATATATATATATATATACACACACACATAAAAGAGATATGAATATTTATATGTATAGGAGATGGAAATTTGCTGGTGTATATATACATTTATATGCATATGCAGATGAGAGATGGAGATGTAGGTTTGCATATATATATATATATATGAAACCCAATTCATCCCTTAAAACTGATTTATATCTTTATTTTTTTATTATTTATATATTTGAGACATGTGTTAATATTTGATTGAACCACATCATTTTAAATTTTAAAGAAGAAACTCCTTCTATATGACTTGAGACAATCATTGTCCGCTCTCTGTAGTTAAAGCTTCTTGTGATTGCTTAAATTTACAGTATTATGTGAACAAAACTAATACTGTGAACAAAACTATCTTTCATTTGAAGTTAGTGTCCTGCAGGACCCAATGCAAAATTAAGTAGTGTACAACCTTTTTTGTTCAATTTTCTAATTTAAGATGACAGAAAATCATAACATTCATTTGGTTTAACAGTTTCTTCTAAGTGGGGGTGTGGGCCCCACCATTGCATAGCGGTGATGGGCTCACGAACCCCACTTGGTAAACCACTTCCAATCATTAGGAGGTTCTGCTTCTGTAAGAGTGCTCAACGTACAATAAATAGTGAGATGCATCACCTGAATGAAGAAGTATGCTTCTGTTATGGATCACCAGTAGCTCTCTCCCAAGACATTGACCTTGTTTAGAAGTTAATTAATATAGTATCACCGTCCAACATCTAAGCCTAACCACTGCTTGCTTTATACTATTAAAATTGGAAGCAAAAAGATTAAATTAAAGTATAGACAGTTGACATTCATGGGAGCAAAAGGCTATAAATAGGCTAGACAATGGGAAACCTCTTCACCATCCCAAACATTGCAATATTACTAAGCAAAAAACACTACCAAGTACCAACAATCTCTCTCTCTCTCTCTCTCTCTCTATATATATATATATATATATAGATATCTGCCTTCTAGTTCACTTCAATGGAGATTCCGGTGATTGATTTCTCGAAGATCAATGGAGATGAGAGAGCCAAGACGATGGCTCAGATTGCTAATGGGTGCAAGGAATGGGGATTCTTCCAGGTACCTGCAGGCATTTTAGGCAGTTCTATAGTGTGTTAAAAATTGTGCAGAATGGCATAATGAAAATAACGATGTAATGGAAAAAGAATATTAACTCATTGCCATTAACATATAATGATTTTATGATATAACATATAATGATATATATGACAATATATGCTTTTCCATGAACATGCAATGAACTAATGATATAATGTTATAAAATGATGTGACAATATTTCCATTTCCTAAGCTTAACTAAAATCAGACAAGATGATGTCTTACTATCTGTCACAGTTGGTGAATCATGGGATTCCAGAGGAGCTTCTTGAGAGGGTAAAGATGGTGTGCTCTGAATGCTTTAAGCAGGAAAGAGAAGAAGCTTTCAAGAACTCGACAACCGTCAAGTTGCTGAATGATTTGGTGGAAAAGAAAAGCGGCGAGAAGTTGGAGAATGTGGATTGGGAGGATGTCTTCCTTCTCACTGATGATGATAAAGAGTGGCCATTGAAGACCCCAAGATTCAAGTAAGCATACTAACAATTAATGTCAATCTAATATGATTTTCAACCAAAATGATCATTTATCCCCATGTTTATCATAAATGTTCTTGTTTGGTTGCCAAGAAAATGGAGAAAAAGTTTCAGGGTACTTTATACATACCTATTTCTATCAGCAACCCAAGCAAGGATGAATGAATAAATCCTTGTCCATTACATACAATACTTCATGAAAAATTATCACATCTGAATACAAATACTAAAAAAAATAATTCTCAAACTTGTAGTGAAATTTCAGTAAAATACTTCAATTTCAATATAATACTTTATAATCATCCACTGATTAATATCAGGTGACATGATCCATAAAAAAATGGAAACCTTTTAAGATTTCATGTTCAAAAAGTATTATATTTTATATATAGTAAACATGAATTATGCCATCTGACTTCTGAACTTAAATGATAAACAGGGAAACCATGGCAGAATACCGAACTGAATTGAAGAAACTGGCAGAAGTGCTCATGGAAGTAATGGATGAAAACTTGGGCTTACCAAAGGGATACATTAAGAAGGCTTTCAATGGCGGAGAAGGAGAAAATGCCTTTTTTGGCACCAAGGTGAGCCACTACCCACCTTGTACTCATCCAGATATGGTGAATGGACTCCGAGCTCATACCGATGCAGGAGGTGTTGTCTTGCTCTTCCAAGATGACAAGGTGAAAGGCCTTCAGATCCTCAAAGACGGGGAATGGATCGATGTCCAACCGCTACCAAATTCTATTGTCATCAACACTGGTGACCAGATTGAGGTCTTAAGCAATGGGCAATACAAGAGTGTTTGGCACCGGGTTCTGGCCTCCCCCAATGGGAATAGGAGATCCATTGCCTCCTTCTATAATCCATCACTCAAGGCCACCATAGCTCCTGCCCCAGAGCTGGTCAAAAAAGTGAACAAAGAGGTGGATCAGTCTTATCCCAAGTTTGTGTTCGGCGACTACATGTCTGTCTATGCAGAGCAGAAGTTTCTTCCGAAAGAACCAAGATTCCAATTTGTGAGGACCATGTAAAGAAAGGGCAAGCCTAGTGCATGAGGCTCCTGCCACTGCATGGTCTGGGCATGGTCAGATGTGAGGTCCATGCAAGGAACATGAAAATGGAAATTCCTATAGAGAGGTCATAGTTTTTGTTTTTTCTTGGGTTTATGGGGTTAGTGATAATGTTTTGCCAAAATGGCAGAAGGTTAAATTGGCTTGTCAATATCCAACTATACATGTAGAAAAGGATAGAAAGCTTACGTGGGTGTGTAAAATTGCTTCAGATGGTTGTTTCCCTTTCTATGCACCAGTGGGTGCTTAATTGTAATGGTCAAATTTGTTTTATATATAGTGTGCATTGTACTTTTTCAACATTATTAGCTATGTGCTCATGGGAATTGCTTTTGGGTGCCTTCTTACAGACTTTAAAACCGGGTTGCTACTTCGTTTCTTAATCATAGGCCAGGTAAATTCTGACATACAACAAGTGTATGGATAATCCTAAAGGGAGCACTGGAATGCAACGAGGTGGACATGCAAGTACTTGAGAGATACAGTGAACTTCAGGTTGTGACATATTCTGCAGACTATCCAAGTGATGCATGTGATGAATTACAATGAACTCTGTATATCTGCAGAATATAGGCCTCATGGTATTTGTTCAATTCCTTGTCTTTTAATTTACAACTAAATTGGTGAAAACTAAATTGTCTTTTAAAATCCTAGCACGAATTGGTGAAAACCAAATGAACTCAAGCAGACTACATCAATAACAAGGATTTTATATAGAAACACAGTAATGTTTTGCAATAGATTTCCACACTATATGTGATTTTTCTCTTTTCCAATTATTATAACTACCCTCATCTTGCTTCATTTATGTTCTAATTTTATCATAATGTTTTGCAACACAGTCTGCAATTGGTACTAGGGCTGTAAATGAAGCGAGAGAGCTTCAGTCTGTTTGGGATTTGCTCGTTTTGTGGGTTCAGCTCGGGCTCGACTTGGGATTATGACGAGCTTGAAAAGCTGAGCTTGGGTTTGGCTGGTCATTATTTTGAAAAGCTCAGCGTCGGCTCAGCTCGTATAATAATAATAATAGTAAAAAAAACCTTGATATCATATTCGAATTCGGGTTCGGTTTGAGCTTGTGCAAGATCACTTTGGGTCATAAACTTATACATGTTCATGAGCCTATATCTATGAACCATGAACACATATGTGGCTACATGAGTTAAGTGCTCACGATTGGTTCGTTTACCTAACGAGCTAAAAATATTCCAGATGGAGCTCGGGTTGTTTACTTAATGAACTAGCTCGAGCCGAGCTTTAAACAAGTCGATTCCAAGTTGTTCACGAACAGTTCGGTTCATTTGCAACCCTAGTTGATAGTTGATACAGGCTGTTGAACCATCCAATGTCTAATTCAATCCCTTTTCATATATATAGATAGCATTGACAAAGGACATGCAATTTCTATTATATGATTAAGAAAAGTCATAAACTCAAAAACAAATTAGGTTGGAAGTCCATTCAACTTAAAAGAAATATATAAAGTTGGATGTCAATTTCCAAATCACCAATCCGTTAGAAGTCAATATTTCAATAATAAGCAGTTGGTAGCTTTGGAGGTCAGTTTCTCATTAATAGAGTAGTTCTTCGTCAACACTCTTTCTCAAGGGATCTGATCTTTCACCCAATTTTCTTCATAAATTTCCTATGTAGGGTTGTAGACTTCAATTAATTAACTATACGGTTTTTAACATTTAGTCCCCAATACATAAAATATACAATGCTTCATTTAATCCTAATATGTTCATTCAAACACAATCTTATTATTAGTAACATCAATCAATGCAATTCAATTGAAATATGCACACTCAAGATCAAAAACAGCAATGCCAGTACACCTTTCAGTCTATAAATAACTACGCATAGCCCTCAATTTGGACAAAAAGGAATTTTTTCTCACCAACCAAAGAAAAAAAAGGGAAAATATTAATACAAATCTTCACGTTTTTCAGTACTCTAATCAATTAAATGCAGACATAAACACACACACACACATATATATATATCTAATACGTATGAACACATTATTATATAGAAGGAACCCAGAAAACAGTGAAGTGACAGCAATAAGAAAAACACCTGAGAAGCCAAACCGATATTCACGAAGAAGGGCCTCCCGAGCTCGGCACTGACAATGAACTCAAGACAACGACGTGCGATCAACCCCCACCAGGTCTCTCCAACACCAACTCGAAACAAACCCAATCTATGTCCAAATTTGTGCTGGATTTTTAAAAATATTTAATTAATTATAAGGGAAATTACTACCAAGGTCTACTTTTCTCGTGAAAGACAGGGAAATTACTACCAAGGTCTACTTTTCTCGTGAAAGACAAAAAAAAAAAAAATTCCTAAAAAAAATTCTTTATAACCAATAAGTCTTGCTTTTAAATTTTTATTTATTTATTTAAGCCTTAAATTGCTTAATCTTCCATTTATACTCTTACTAAATAGAAGGAAAATTTTGTAATTATAAATTTATTTAAGAATTGATAATATATATATATATATATATATATATATATATATATATTCCTTTAAGCTTTAGTTACTTTATGAGTTTAAATAATAATTAATATAATTTAAATTCAATTCAAGAACTCTTGTATAGAACACACTATTTTATTACCAAGAAAAAAATAAAAACAAATAACTGTTCTATAAAAAATTCAATAAAAGTTTGAGCCTTACTTTGATATCTAATTTAGTAAGGGTATAAATGGAAGATTTATTGATTTAGAATTTAAATGAAAAAAATCTCAAAAAGAGGACTTATTAATCTAAAGAAAATTTTTAGGACTTATTTGCCTTTCAATAATAATAAAAAAAAGTAGGACTTTGTGTTATTCTCTTTTTATTATATCCAATCTATTTTTGAATTGAGCAATGCCATTTGGAGCAATGCCAATGGCCATCAAGGCCATTATCAAAGTGACAATTAAAAATGGGGTTTATACTGGCATCATCCAAAAACATCTTAAAAAAATAAAAGGGTAAATATCATTGACACTTCCTGAGATTTGATGTCTTGTCATGAGGTTACAACTTTGTGAAATTTCGTCACAAATACTATCGGTCAATTTTTCTATTTAAAAAAAGTGTGAAATGTCTAGATTACCCCTTATTATTTAATTAATTTTTAATATAAAAATATGAGAATTGCAAAAAATAAAAAAAAACCCATAATTATTACCCAACCCATTTTAACCCATGATTGACCTCCATGTGTGTGTGTGTGTCTATATATATATATATAATATAGTTAACACCACCACCACAATCCTAACCCATACTAGCGGTGCCACCACAACCACAGTTAACATTATCACCACAATCACAATTCACACCGACGGCACCACAATCCCAACCCCACATTGACAGTGCCACCACAACCGCAATCAACACCACCACCACCATCCCAACCAACACTGGTGGCACCACAATCCCCAATTACCACCATCCCTAATCCAACTGTTAACCAAGCAATACACCACTGTCGCCCACCAATTACAACCACTCACCATCCATCATCAACCCAAACTTTCACTATCACAACCTAACGTCATCAACAATCAATCCACAAAACCTTAAACTCTAATTAGGAAAACTTCACTAGTACAAACAAACAAAGCACACAAGTCAAAAAAAATCACCCAAAACCCTCCATGAAGCACTGAAATTGAAAAATCAGAAATCAAATCAAATTGTTCTTCGGCAAGACTCTATCGTGGATTGGTGGGATTTGCAGTGGAGATCTAAACGACGGATGAAGATGCTAGAGTGGAGCTTTGGCAGTGGAGTTTTAGGTCTTCAATGGAGTTTGACGGTGAATGGCAGTGATGGGTCTAAATGGTGGAGTTTCATCAGTGTTTAGCGATGGAAGAAAATGACCATGGGGCTCGTTAGTGGTGCTCGATGATGGGTCTTGACAGCGGTGGTTTCCTCGATGCTTGGTAGTGGTGGTTTCCTCTCCCCCCTCTCTCTCTTTATATATGTGTGTGTGTTTATATATATATATATGTAATAACAATGAAATAGGTATATAATAGGGCATAGTTGGGGGCATTTTGGTCCATTAGGTAGGGTTAAATGAATAATTTTAGTACTTAAAAAGGTTAGGTCAGAAGTCAAAAGGTAGTAAGGACATTTCATCATGAAAAAAGTGTTCTGACATAGTGTACTTTTGGCAGGAGGGGGTGTATGTGATATATGACAAAAATCACGAGAGATGTTGACGAAATTTCACAAAGTTGTAACTACGTGGTAATACATCAAACCTCAAAGGGTGTCAGTGATATTTACTTAAAATAAAAAATAGTCCTCATTTGTTCATCTTTTATCATCTATCAAGAACATCAATTAAATAAATACAGATTAAAGAGTTCTGATTTTGTATGAAAATATGCAATTATTTGTTTGATATTGGTCTTAGTTGGGTATCAATTTCCTACTTCACTCTATTTCAGATTTTCTTCAAAGAGATAAATAAAATAAATTCTTTATTTTTTGTATGAAAATATGCATACTATTTGTTTAATATGTGGTCTGGGATGGGTCTATCTTATTTTCTTCTTCTCCTTTTTTTTTTTTTTTGAAAAATGGGTCTCATATTCTTCAAATTTTTTTCATAAAAAAAAATGCAAATCAGAAGCATAATAAAGGAAATCAGAAGCATGGCAAAGCTTACGTGTATACCAAACAAGATATGATACTAAAATATTCATTACTTTGAGAAGTTGAGTTTGAATTGGATTTTCTCTCTCAGGAAATAGCGAAATTGAATTTGATTGGGATTTTCTCTCTTTGGGGGTTGAATTTGAAGACTAATGCATACATGTATGTCTTAAACATCAATGCTTACATGTCTCAACCATATAAAAAAGGACTTTGGAGTTTTGGTTTGTTCGCATATTCTTTTTTTCGTTTACTTTTACCTTGTATAATTAGGACTTTAAATTAGCTTACTCGAGTCCAGCTTGAGTCTGTTTGGCCTTGGATCATTCATTTTTGGGCTTGACTCAAGATCATGATGAGTTCAAAAGTTGAGCTCAGATTCGACTTGTCATTATTTTGAAATTTTTGGGCTCGACTTGTTTAATAACAAAATTCATTCATGTTCGATTTAAGTTCATGTTCAAAATCGCTTTGGGTCGTTCATGTACTTATACGAGCTTACATAAACCTATATTCATAAACATGTTTATAATTTTATGTAATTAGGGTTGCAAATCAATCGAGTTGAGTCGAGCTTGAGTCTGTTTGGGCTCTACTCGTTTGTTTGTGGGCTCGGCTCAGGACTGCGATGAAATTAAAAAGTTGAGCTCTGACTCGGCTCGTCATTATTTTAAAAAGCTCGGGCTCGGCTCGTTTAATAACAAAAGTCGTTTGGACTTGATTTGAGCTCAGATTCAAGATCACTTTGGCTCATTCATGAACTTATATGAGCCTACACAAGCTTATATTCGTGAACATGTTTATGAGCTTACATTAATGAACCATACAAGCCTATTTTTATGAACGTGTTCACGAGCTTATATGAGCTTATGTTCATGAACATGTAAGAGCTTACATGAGTTTATGTTCATGAACTTAAATGAGTCAAGTTCAATACTGTTTAGGATCAACTTGTTTACTAAACAAGCATAGAAATCGATTTCGAGTTCAGCTCATTTGCTTAATGAACAAGCCCGAACTGTTCATGAACAACTCGGTTCATTTACAGCCCTCTGTGTCTGTATGTATGTGGATAACTAAGAGGTTAAAGAAGGGAGAATATATAGTATTGGGTAGAAAAGAAGGAAAAAATTGATGATTGCATTAACTTCCATTCGTAGTTGGAAAAAATAAAAAGAAAAAAGGATGATAGTTGGTAATTTTTTCATCGTCTTTTGAAAAAAACTAGTGAAAAGAGAAAAAAAATTATTTTATTTTTTTTAGGGTTAAGGAGAAACTTTTACATTCATTGGATGCATGTGGTGAGTGTATGTGATTGGACCTATCACATACATCTAATAAATATAAAAGTTTCTGCCTAACAATTCTGCCTAAATAACATTATCCTTTTTTTAGTGCGTAGTAAGGGTAAAACATAATTTCACTTATGTTTTTGAAATAGGGGTAAAACAAACAATCATTTTACTCTTTCATCCTTTCTTTCCTACTTTAGATGGTTAACTCTCTTAATTCTGCCATTTTCCATAAGCATTCTTTAGATGTGTCACAAAGAGTTTTAAGAAAAAAAATGAAACTCACAATTAGATAATTACCGCATAAGTGATATATTAGTAATTAGTCTCTTTGAGTTGGTAAATGACCTAGTCAAGTGATTTTAACACTTTCTAAAAAGATAAATCAGTACATGAGACTTATACATTCGAGATCTGAAGACTATATATTAAGCTAGTTTTGAAACAATGTATATTAAGTTATTAACTAAAAGAAGCTAAACTCGGGCCTAGTTCACTAGGCCCAAAGAGGAAGCCTAAGAAGAAAAATGGACATAGACCAAGAGACCGGCCCAAGCCCAGGAAAATGCAGTCTGTTATAGCACAACGGAAACTTGAAACTATAATTCAAACAAATGAACTAAAGAGATGTCACATAATGCAAAGAGATAAATAATCACATACATTTCATATATTCTTGGATAGGTATATAGGTCTCCAAGGGCATAATTCACAAGCATTTTAAAACTATCTGAGTTTATCCTTCTAACAATTAATATAGGGAATTATATATATATATATATATATATATATATATATATATAACACACACTTGAACTTCACTCCTTTTGGTGATAACCAAAGGCGCTTCTCATGATGAACTGTAATCACTCTGCAGCACATAGAAACAAACTCATTATATAATCTAAAGTGAATAAGGAAACAAGTCGATTATTATGAACACTGTTAATTAAAATCACCATATTTACTAGCTTGAACTACTTCAAAGGATAAACAGTTAATAATTATGAAACATGATCAAGATATACAAGGATTATGCATGTATATATGAACATAGATTTATGTTTATTGCGAGAAATCAAGAGTCTGAAGAGTAAGTAATATATATATATATATATATATATATATTTGCAAACAAAGGACAAAATTAAACACTTGTTATGAAGGTGTTTTCATCGGATGGGAAGGTGGCTGTGTTCATGATTCTCTAAAAGGGATGGTATTATATATAGAATATGCAACTTGCAGGTCATGTGGATTGAAACTATTGAGCACTTATTTCGAATTAGATATCCAACTTTTAAATAAAAAATAATTGTGTGACCGAAAACCGAACTATCGAACAAGACATAAAATTTGTGCACTCTATCATGTACGTGTCAGTGATTGGTCTCACAAACTTTGTGTCTTATTCGGTAATTCAATTTTTACTTTTTCTATCATTACTCCTTTAAAATTAGTTTATCACCTGGCCTCTCGTTCGGATGATATATCTTTGAAAGAGGAGGTTGAGAGTTTTAGCCCCAATTAAGGGCATGTAAATATAGGAAGGCATGTAAATGAAGTACCGCTGCAGGCCCTAGAGAATGTGGTATAGGAGACTGCATGTAGACTAACTAATATATATATATATATATATATATATATATATATATGATGATGATGATGATTGTTACCGTAGCCAGTGCGATGGAGACTGTGCTCTTGAAGGTTGGGCTGAGTCGGCTGGAGACGATACGGGTAGAAGTGATGAGGGATGTTTGCAAGCACACAACTGGGCTGCTCCTCTCCACAAAATGGAAACTGGTCCAACACTTGCTGCTGCTGCTGCTGTCCCACCAGCTTCAGCTCAGTCATGGCCACCTTCTGCTGATTCTCCAGCTCTGCTTGTTGCTTCTGAATGTGATTGTTCATCAACTACTTATAGTCAAGCACTTACAATGTTAGTACTTAAACCTCCATTACAATACCAAAAAAAATTGTTTGATGTATATGTAAAATTGTTCAACAAAAAAAGGACTAAACATTTCATGATGATATTAATGTTAAATTATCGAATTGGGATTATTTTCGCAAAGTTGTTTTACATTATTACATGGTCAAAAACTATTTGTTATATATATACACACACACTAAGGTATTGTCCGTATCTAGAACACTATAAAAAAAAAATTGTTGAACTGAATCATTTTAGGAGTGGTAGGTGAATGTGTATGTGAATATAGTAGGTGAATTGTTACCGTTAGATTGACAAGAAAGAGTTATTTTAGACCGTAGATAAATATAGATATTTTGAAAGTAAAATTAATTTTTTAAACATTTTTGACTGTTAGATTGTGATTTTTTTTATAAATATTCAAACACAATAAATGTAATATATATATATATATATATATATATATATATATAACTATTATTTTTTCCGAAGATTACCGCACTCACCCAGTGGTACATATCTTGGTTTTCCTTCTCCAACGTTTTCTCCTAAAGATAAAAAAAATAAAGCAAAATTGTTAAAATTCAATGGTAATAGGAGGGAGGGAATTGTGTGTGTGTGTGTGTGTGAGAGAGAGAGAGTAAAATTACCGTCTTCTCTAGGTTGTCCAGCTGCTGCTGCAAGAGCTGGAACTGTACATGAATAAATTAAAATTAGGTTATATATATGAAACCTTATCTCACACACACACACACACACACACACACATATATATATATATATATTGGGTTATTTGATAGAAAAAGAAACAATGTACCTTTCTAGCGCGAACCCTGTTGACAGACTGTTCTAGCTGGTGCTCAAGTTCCTCCAGATCATGATAATTGACACAGCTCAAATCACCTTTGAAGCTTTGCAGACTCAACTCAAGATGATGAGTTTCCTTCCTCATCTTTGTCATCTCATTGTATATCACTTCCTACAATTTATGACCAAAATAACAACAAAATAAATAAATAAATTTTCGAAACTTAATTAACCTTGCATGTCGATTCAAGCCATTTTTAGACTGTATTTCGAATAATATATGTGATTGTTGAGGCTGTAATTACCCGGCTATCGCGCTCCGGTATATGAGTGCCTGTTACATTCATGTACCTTTCAATGATTTCCCCCATCCTAAAATTGCAAAGAAAAACAAAATTTAATCAACTAAATATCAATGAGTTGCAAGTTATATGAAGAGCATCAACTCATGTATGCAAGATATGTACATTCATTAGAATCAATTATAAATATGAAAAATTAAATAATTGAAGATGAAAGTTGACGAAAGATAAATCATTAATCACCAGTGCTTTCTCCATATGAGTTCAATCAAACTAGAGTGCAAGTATATAAGAAACTTTGTTTTTTTTTTTTTTTTTTGGGTAAACAAATCATTTGTACAAAGAGAGCAAAAAGTACACTATACATTCGATTCCCTCGATCCAAGAAGCAGACAAAGAACAGTAGAAGAACGTACCCTAATGGAACAAGTTGGGAAGATATCAACAAGCCTAGGGCATAACCACATTCAAATTGGCAAAGCATAAGCACTATATATAAAATCAGCCATCAAAGGCGAAAAAAAGATTTTTTTTAGATGGGTGAAAGAAAGAATTAGGAATGTTGCAGGTTTCAGCGATCTCTTTGACATAAGGACAACTAATACACCTGACTAAGAAGAGGCGATTTCGTATCGAGTCACAAATGATTCTTAGGGTTCTCTCAAGCTAGTTAGAAGAGTCATTGAACACCCTCTCATTTAGTTTTACCATGTTTTTTTTTTAGTAGAAAATTATCCAACAAAATAATATGATAGATATATTCAATTAGCTAGTCATAAATATTCTTCATATTGGAGAAATAGAATTTAGTTATTTTTTGTTTTTGTTTTTCTTCTTTTTTGGCTAGATTATGATTAATTAATTTTCAAGTCTTTTTTCAATCCATGGCACTCAAGTTGGTCAACAAAATTCTGATTATGAGCCTGCTGCTACAGAAACTCATCAACTAAGACATATAAGTCACTACCATCCTAAGAGGAGAGAGAGAGAGAGAGAGAGCTAGCTTCATACAAACAAATCCATGTCATAGCTAAAAGGCAAGAAAGCATAGAATAAAATAAAAAGTAAAGAAAAGAAAAAGGCTCATAAATTTCAGCACTGTCAAGAAACACACACGTACACATCTTGAAATTAACAATTAATCCACTTGCACAAAGAATACAGTAGCATATATACACCATTATATTGAGAATTAAAATGAAAATATAAAACCCTTTAACAAACACCGAGGAAGGAACAAATGAAGCAAATAATCTAAAAAATAAGGCTGTGGAACTAAAATTAGGGCAAAAAAAAAAAATTTCAAGCTAGAGGCAAAACTAAAATTAGGGCAAAAAAAATCATATATAGAAAAGGCAAGAAACCCTAAGCAGAAGCATGATTTTCAAGTCAAGACACTCAAGTAATTGGTCAAAATTAAGGCCAAAAAAAAAAAATCATATATAGAAAAGGCAAAAACCCTAAGCAGAAGCATGATCTTCAAGTCAAGACACTCAATTAATTGGTCAACAAAATTCTGATTATGAGGCTGCTGGCACAGAAACTTATCAACTAAGAGAGAGAGAAAGAGAGAGAGAGAGAGAGAGTCTTCATAGAAACAAATCCATGTCCTAGCTTAAAGGAAAGAGAACATGAAAAAAAAAAGAAAAAAAAAAAAACAAAGCCTAAAAATTTCAGCTCTGTCAAGAACAGATAACCCTTGTAAAAACACCATTATATATATTGAGAATTAAAATGAAAAAAAAAAAATAGAAACAGACAATTAAAGCAAAGAATCTGAAAAATGAAGTGGTAGAATTGGACCTGAGTGGGTGGGTGCAATACTCAAACAGCTTCCCTTTGTTTGAGAAGATGATCAGCCCAATTTGAGCATCACAAAGCACAGAAAGTTCATGAGTCTTCTTTAACAGACCTGCTCGGCGCTTCGAGAAGGTGACTTGCCTGCTAGTAGTGTTCTCAATCCTCTTCACCTCTATCTTTCCCCTTCCCATAATTGTCCAAGAGCAGTCCAATCTTGGTTTATATGAACAAAAACAACCAATGAGATTAACTCTAAAAGCCAAAACAATGCTAGGCAAGGAATATATATATATATATATATCTTAATTAGGATTAAGTTGTTAAATATAAAGAGACTAGCTTGCAGATATATATAAGAAACTAGTCATCAGAACTAGCTAGAAACCTAGTTTTAAATAAAGCCCAAATTATTACTTACTGAAATCTGTATATAATTCCTAAACAGGATCAGATGAAGAAGAGGAAATAGTAGAGAGAGATCTACATATACAAACAGAGAGAGAGAGAGAGAGAGATTTGGACTTTGCTTACCTATTATTTCTTTGCTTTCTTGCAGGATTCAGGGTTTGGATATAGACTATCTTACCTTCTATTATGGCCCTCTTTCTTGGCAAATAACCCAATATATATATATAGAGAGAGAGAGATTATATGTCTGTGCTTTCACATGTGTGTTGGTACATGTAATGATACTTGGGATCATGTGGAAGAAGTTTTGTGTTTGTACATGATATATATACACACACTTGAGTATAATGTATGCTGTTTAGTATCATGATTAATGCATGTTGTTACGTGAGTAATAATCCATATATATAAATTTTATTTGACCAATAACCATATATATATATATATAATGCTATACATATCAGACTGACTCAACATAATCGTGTATTAATTCGTGCTTAAATAAGTTAAATAAGAAAAAAGTAATCATGGGTACTCTTAAAATGGACCATCTCAACCGATGGATGCTATTAATCCAACGTTTGGTACTTAATTTTAACATGTAATTACTATGACACTGTCACACTGATATTTTGGTGTCATCTATATGATCAGTGATCAGTGATAGAAAATGGACGGTTCAGATGTAAAGATCTTAATATATATATATATATATATCATGGATTGCAATAAACTTTCGTGCCATTAGTGGCATTACTTTAAATCCATGAAAGAAGCATTCCTGTATTGTCCTTTTATGTTATTTGTGTGTGTGTGTGTGTGTGTGTGTGTGTGTGACATGCAAAATGTTGTTGCTGTTGACATCTAACCACCACTGCCCCTATCTGCCAAAGCTACCTTCCTGAAACTTGCCAATTTTAGAAAGTTTGAATAGTGACCATATATCTAGGGTTTCTTTAATAAGAAATCAAAAGAGGTATGGCCAAAGACTTCAACCCTAGGGAATAATAGTGGACGTCATAGCATGATATTGATGGATGATGAAGTACAACATGACCAGTAGGCTCAAAATCCATTTTCCAATGGTTGGTATATTAAAACCCTAATCAAACACTTGGAATTCAACTTCACCTTGAACATTTTCTGCTTGATAAATAGCTACAATTCATGAACACCCTAATCAATCTCATTTGAATATGTATGTGTGTGTGTGTGTGTATATATATATATATATTTCACTTTTTTATTATGCCCCTCAAGAATTTTTCAATAGTTGATCATGAGATTGTTAGGACAATATCAAAATGTTTTATGATAATATGAAAATCTTAATCAGTTACCTCAGCTTGGTAGTAGTTTTAGCTAGTTTCCTTAATTTCCTTAAATCATTGTGTAAATTAAAATGTAATTATTTGATTTTTCATTACTTCCAAACACAATTTTTTTTTTTTGGTTAGTGTTATTTTCCTGCTACTAGTGTTTGCTTTTTATTGTCATGTAATTTTTCATCTCTATTTATTAATGTTGCATTTTTCTTCTTTTTTGAATTATATTTTATTCAGGAAAAAAATTATATTTTTCTCAATATATATACTAAGACTAATATTATAAAGAAAAATATATTACAATGGATTTATAATTTTTTTAAACTTTCATTACATAGTACTAGTTTGGCCTTCCAAATCAAAATTTCTAACTACCTTGGTGTGGTGCTTGGGGTACTCAATAATTTCTCATGGATCCCCTTTTTTTCTGTACAACTATACATCTTTAAAGTCATTCCAATATTTTAATTTAACAATATATATAGTAATGATGTCCTACTCATTGATGAGAAAAAATTTATCCACACCAAACACATTAACCGTTGAATGTAATTGATATAAAAAAGGCAATTATAAAAAGAAACCTAACAATCACATTAAACAATTACTGTGCTTTGATGTGGATGAATACTTGCTCTATGTATTTAAAATACGTTAAGATTGCTTATTGCGCATGAACCCATTAAGATTGTCTCTTGTATCTGCAGACACTTGTTTTAGTTAATTTCTCTCTTGAAAAATCTTTGCCCAAAAAGACAAAAGACAAAAAAACAAAATTATAATTGAATTTCTTAGAAGCACCAATTAAATATTTATATATATATATATATATATATATATATATATTATCTTTTGTTTCTTTTTGTTTTTTCCTCTCTTGAGTTCAACAGGGTTAGTTGTGAAATCCGGATTGTCTTGTATCTTTTTGCAGTGGCCAACTCTAGTTAGACAAAACATGTTCAAGAGAAGCTATAGAGTTAGCTATATATATGGTCCCCTAATTAAGTTAGTCTTCCATCTCATTGTCAACAACACAAAATTCTGCTTGGCTCCTGCATTGAATGGCCAAACCTATTCCCTGAACCCATGTATATATGTGTGTGTGTGTGTGTGTGTGAGAGAGAGAGAGAGAGAGAGAAAGAGAGAGAGCAACATAAAGTCCCACTAAATTGTAACACTCTTTTAGTCCATGGACACGTGACAGTGGGGTGAAGTCATGATTAATAAAAAAACAGAACTTCAGTAGAAAGAATAATAAGAACATTATGTTTACTTGAAATGGTTTACTGTCCTTGCGGTGGACCAGGGAAGTTTCCTGTCCATTTCATGCACTAGACTCAGATTCACATGGCCTTTGCAGGTCTCTCAATGCCATGATACAACTATGTAAGTATATGTTTTGCATGGAAGCCAGGGCAGCACATGTGTGTGTGTGTGTGTGTGAGAGAGAGAGAGAGAGAGAGAAGAGAGAGAGAGAGAGAGGATATCTGCTGTTGCCATCTTTGTCATGCTAAGAATTCTTGTTAAAGAAGATTAGTATATTATCAAATTTTAAATCTCCTGCAGTTATATACCATTTAAGACCAATGAAAGCAATACACAAATATATGCCCTATCATTGCAATCTCGTATATGCCAACACAGATTTTGCAATGTCAAACGTAGTTCCAACTTCAAACTAAATTTCTTCCAATTTCAAATTCAAGGCGCCGATTCAATACTCCCAAATAAAAGGTGACTGAGTTTAAAAAGTGTTTGGAGGAAGCTAGGCTAGAAGACCTGAAATACAGAGGCTTCTACTTCACTTAGAATAACAAAAGTTCTGGTGAAGATAACATTTCCATAAAATTGAATCGTGCCCTTGTCAATCTCCATCCATTTTCCGATGTCGCAATGCTCCTTCTTGCCATGCCACAGAGTATCTTCGATCAGTCCAATTGAGATTTCCCTAGGTGAACCTAGTCCGAGAACGAAAATCGATCCCTTTCAGATTCTTCAACTCTTGGTGCCCTAATGAAGCTTTCCTTCCTACCACTGCTGACTCTAAAGATGAAATCAGGAGAACAACCATGTTCCAAGTTGTTAGTAAGTTGAAGACTCTCAAACAGCCTCTAAAGATGAAATGTGCCAAAGGAATGGGAGACATTACTAATAGAGAATTCATGCAGTTAATCCAATCCAATGGATGCTGATTTCAGAACTCAAGAAAAGGTCCTCATGCAGGAATACACAAGGCATAGCTTTGGAGGAGAAAAAATTCAGACAAAAATCTAGGATAAATGGCTCAAAGCTGGGGGTAGCAATTTGACATTTTATATATTCAAATCCTATTGCAGTAGAAATATAATTTCCAAATTTCCTGTAGGGGAAAAAAAAAGAAAGAGATATAAGGGATGAAGTGCTAGAATACAAGAGAATAATTTCAGCACCTGATCAGTGTCATTCATGATAAATTTTCATAGTACTCCTGTAATTATTGAAGAGATCAATGCTAAGAAAAATATTAAGAAAACTCATTCTAGCCATCTATGTTTAAGTTCTTTGAACTGTGGTGAATAATTTTTTGATTTACAACAAACATAAATGTACACCTTCAATTCCTATTGTAGTGGAAATATATTCTTTCCCAATTTCCTGTGAAAAAATAAAAACGATGATAAAAGAGACGAAATTCTAGAATAGATAAGAATTACTTCAGCGCCTGATCAGTCATCATGATGATTATGATAACTCTGCTGGGGATTTCTCTCTCTCCTGTAAGCATTGAAGAGATCAATGCCAAGAGAAATATTAAGCAAATTCATTCCAGCCATCCCAAACAAAGCAAGTGGGAGCTCCACACCCTTTCCGAACTTGTGAGCATCTTTGATCAACTTGACAGTGATAAGAACATGAGGTATGAACCTTGTGAAAATAAAGGTGACCCAGTTAAGAACCCATTCTGCCTTCACGATTTTGCTATTGGCATCACGTACACCAGCCATACGTCTCACTTTCCTCGCATGCAGAAAGATAGAATGCAGCTGTACAATAACAGCCATTTTAGCTTTAGAGTTTTACAGAGACACACACACACATATAAGCAAGCTTAGTAACAATATGGTTTCAACAAAATCTTCATATTTTGGAATTTCAACTTGTCTCAGTGTGTTACTAAAACCATTTTGGTTGTTAGGAAAACAAGATCCTCTGGTTGTCAGTCTAATGTATGGACCATAGTCAGGTATGAATGTGATTAAAGAAAACAAAAATATGACTAGTCCTTCATAATAATTCTTGTCATGATGGCATTCGAGAAAAGAAATGGGTGCACAAGAAGTGCCAGCTAGCTTAACTACTAAAGTCTCTAGGTAGTTGTATCACCCCACCTTGACTGAAATTTGGGGCTTCATGGGTATGGAGGAGGTTACACCATTCAGTATTCCATTATTGCCTTTACAGCAGGGAAAAAAAGGCACTTTTTCAAATAAACATACCGGTTGTCCATAGTTCCAGACCTGATCTAGGCTCCAGCATAAGTACAAGACTTTTGTTATGGTTGAATCAAAAAGCTCTCAATTGAACAAGATTGACATTTTCCTGGTACAATATCCAAGTCTTCAATGAAGTTGTTGAGATTGTAGGGTTTCACTTGAAGTCTTGAAATCAAATTTAATCCTTAAAATGATATTATACTTCTCCAACCTTGGGGTTTCTCATTTATTCAATGTTTTAGGAGTACTGGGATTCAAAAGAATTAGGCGAAGTGTTTGTTCCTGAATGACGAAGTGGAAAGACACTAAGGGAGACATATATACTCAATTTTTGTAACCGCCAAAATGGTATGACGAACCTTCTTGTCCAGGTGTATGACTTGGATGCATTACGTAGGGGTGCAAGTAGGTCAGGCCCAACCTGTCCAAGTTAAGTGTAGGCTTGGACTAGTTAATTTAACACTAGGGTTGGGAAGATTCTAACTCAAACCTGAATTTATTTTAAATATATTTATTATTATTATTATTAAATTTTAATATTAGATTAAATCTTATCCCTCTATTTTCCATCAAACAGTCCATGTATAATTCCTCTTCAATCTCTAAATCAGATTGTATCAGTTAGAACCCTGGTTGCCACCTACCAGAAGCGAGAGCCGAGAAACCCTTGCCGCCGTCTGCCAAAGCGAGAGCAGAGAAACCCTCTCTGGTTTTTCTTTTTCCTTTTCTATTTGTGTGTGTGTGTAAATATAATCCAAACAGGTCAGTGTCGTAATGTCTCTATTTTGTGGGGATTTCTGTTACATTACTGTAGAGTTTCCTGCTTTGTGTGTGTAAACTTACAGTTTGCTCTCAGCCCTGTTTTTTTTTTTTTTACATTCTGAATCTTCACAGTTTCCCCAACCCGTCCATTGTTGAGTTCGACTAGGCCTCCCTAACTCGAGGTCAGGTTCAATCCTGGCTCAGTAGCAGTGCCCATAGTGCGGGGGCTATGGTTGACTCTTCAACCCGCCTGAGTTACACCCCTAACATTATGATTAAGGCTAAATTCATTAGGCCATATTTGTTTCATTCGAGAGCAGAAGAAATAAACAATTACAAGAAAGTGTTACTCTTCTTTGTTTTGTTTAAAATTCTGAAACTTTGGGGGGAAAACAAAATTTAGGGATATATTTGTAAAAATTCCTGGATTTAGGTTCTGTGAGAAACTAAGGGGGCATTTAGTAACGTTTTCATTTTCTATTTTTGCAGTCTCAAAAAAGCAGAACAGTGATTTCGCTTTTCTGAGTGAAAGCAGAAACTAGAAATGACATTAATACGTTTATTAACACTTGCTGTTGCCATAATTTTTAAAGTAGAAAAAAAATAATTGTGTTTAATAATGTATATTTGTTGCCAGATGTACATAAAAACTTTTTAATTTTCTATAGTACTTTTAATTCATCTATTGGTATTAGGAAGCCTACAAATATGGACAGTGTATGCTGTTTGAGCAAGGATAATGGTTGTTTTTTGATTTCCTTTCTTTCTTTCCTCTTCCATTAACATTATAAAGTATTCTTCAGCTTGCTCATCACATAAACTTTCGTCAACTCCATTATTCCGCACCTCATTTTCATCCATCAAGTGTTGAGTATTTAGATCCATGAAACAATTTTCTTTTGACAAACTATACCAAATACAGAACTAATAGAATTCTAAAAATATAAATCGAATATGAAACATAATATAGTTTAGAAATAATAGAATTCTATACAAATACAGAACATATAAATCTGTAAGAGATTCAACACGTGGTTTTACAAAAGATATCTTGTATGCATTCTCATTAATCATGGGCCCACAAATTTCAACAGTAATATAATCTAGCATTACAGTAAACCATAGCAAATAACAAGTTTTATTATAATTTTTTATAGTATACTCAACATTGAAACTCATAAGGCCTGTACATGTTCTACAAGTGAAATCTTACCATCAAGGCAAACTTTAAGACATTATGTGCAACAAAGTTCTAAATTTCCAGCAAGGTATGTTTAATTTATTCCTCATTAAACATAGATAAGATGAAAAGAAGATTAATAACATTGAAGTAATTATATGTATATGTGATCGGTACAACAGATACATACTTTTCATCTTTTGGTCTATTCTTCTCATGTATAGCAGAAACCACAGATATATGAAATAATGTGCACATCATCTATAAAAATCCAAACTATGCCAAATTCAGATTTAATAGTAAATAGAAAGAAAAGAAAAGAAAAAAAGATGTATTTGTTTGGAATGAACAGTGCCCGACAGTAGCAAAACCATTTCTGCGCTACAATGCCGAAAACATAGGAAACATAGATGCTTTCCTTTTACTTCACAAAATGAAAAACATTTTCAACTTTAGAAAAGAAAAAACATATTACTAAACAAGATTTTTGTTTTTTTTTTATTGTTGCTTTTTAAGGGTTGACAACGTTTTCTGTTACTGAATGCCCCCTAAAATTGTGTGTTGGCATATTTCGTGTTCAAAGCTTGTTTAATCGAGTTGTAATTTTTGTTTATTTGAGTCTCGATTTTGAAAGTTGAAAGTTATTGATCATCACTAGCTCAATACCTGAACGATCGGAATTGAACATCACTTAGGTCAGTGAGTGTGTGAGTACACTTTGTTTTCGGAAAGGGTTATTGAAGAATTTTGGAAATTGATTAAGTCTCCAAAACAGAATGCTCTTCAACCAGTTGGCCAAAAGCCAGAACCAATTGAATATGCTTCTAGACTTGATTAGTTTTATTCTCGAATGCTTCAAAACCAATTCTGAAATCCCCCAACCCGTTCTGTGTGTTTTAAATTCAAAATGGAAATTGTTTTCTATGCATGCTCTGTTTCCAACTTTTATCCAAACTCTAAGAGACATCCTTTAATATTTTTGCATGACCTTTTCAGTACATTTAAGGACTCTCTAGCTTATAAATAACTCAACTTTGATAACGATTTGAGACGTGAGCATTATTGAGTATTCTTGTGAGTTTTTTTATTTTTTAAAGAAAGCAAGCTGAGATTTCTGAGTTTTATTTCTTTGATTTGAGTACACACATTCACGTTGAGTGTTTAGTGTGGTGTTCAACATCTGTGATGACATTGTGAGCTTTGCTACTGAGTTATTTAGTTTGATTAGAGCAACAGACTAGATTCAAATCTTCGCAATGTTCTGTGGAAGATAGGACAATCGACCACTAAGAAAAGCGGATCATCGTGAGGTGATTGTGTTGACATGGATCAGTGTCGCTAGCGATTCGAAAGCGCTGGAATCAGCAACTGGTGAAAAACAGTTTCGGAAGCACTGGAACTCGTTGTACTCTTTCTCAGCATAATGAATTGTTTTACCTGAGACAACTAGTCTCAATAGTTTTTCCTTGCTGAGGTTTTCCACATAAAAAATCCTGGTCCCCTTTTAGTTTTCTCTGTCTTGTGTGTGATTGATTTATGTGTGCTAAATTCACTAAAACTAGAAAATAATCTTAGAATCAACCAAGCAAGCAAACTTGACCTGTTCACCCCCCTCTAGGTCTTCTTACTGAGATAAACTTCCACTCTATTTTCGCATGGTGTAACTCACTGGTTCTGATGTTGTTTCTCACACTTGAGGAAACTGAAGGATTTTCATAATGATAAAGCAATTTTCCAAGCAAAAGCTTTACACAAGAAAGGCACAAGAGGAGCCCGCAACAGCCTAAGAGCAGGACAATGCAATATAATTTAGAACAATGCCATCTATGATTAGGCCTATCATGGATAAGGGTTACTAAAAAAGTCTGTAGGTTTCAGGTTTCAAAAAGTAGAAGAGAATTTGTGGTCCTAAAAATGATTGGTTTCTGTCATTTTAAAAATTAGTTGCTAAATATGCTCAACAACAATTACAGTAGAGTTTTGGTTCTTAAATGATATGAAAAGGGTAAGGCTAACAGAACAGGGATTTGGGAAGAAAACGAATGAAATTTAGAGCTGGTTGTGATTGGTCAAGTTTTAGTTGCACAGAATCAAGAAGTAGAGTATTCTATAAATGTCACCTATAATACCTTAGACTCCATCCCTACAACTAAAGTTGCATCTTATAATCACTCAAAGCTTCAAAAACTACTCTTACATTATCCAAACTCAATTCCATCGGATCACGGGTAGGTCTAGACTTTTCTTTAATTGTGGTGCTGAAGTTCTACATTTCACCCTAATTCGAGTAATTTTATTAATTTTATTTTTTTGGGATAAATTACACCAACACTCCTGAAGTTTTGCTTACTTACACTCAACTGCTAGCTTTGCAAAAACCTACACTAACACCCCTGTCAGAGTTAATGACGAAATGAACGTTAAATTTTTTTTGTCTGAGATGCCATTGTTGCCCTTATTAATCAAAAATTTAATGTGAAATGACCACATTACCCTCTATCAATTAACACAAAAAATATCAACAAAGGCTTTAATTGTTCTGCTTGCAATCTGCACATTCTACAGTTCCAACTACCTCAACCGCTTGATTGTCAACATAGCAAAAATTCACAGCTAGTAAAGATACCCAGAAGTCCAAAATTGCTCCTCGACAAATAAAAATAACCCACATTAAGAGTGCCAAATTATAAGCAACCTAATAGTATAAAAGAAAGAGAAATTGAGAAGCTATACGCTGCTTCTGCAATTTGATTCAAGGTTGAGTGATCATTCGAGTCTGACAGACCATTTATATGATAAGGAAATTATTCAAGAGGCTTGCAAACGCCGCACTAATGGTTGCAGATGAATACAGGGACCAAACAAATAATTTATTTCTAGAACTTAATAAAAGGAATGCTCACTGGCTTTGCTGATCAAAAAAGTAATATGTAATTGAATGAGCATTCAAATTGGCTGATGCATCTCTCTTTGTATTATCTGTAAGATTGCTTACCAGCTCTTGTTAGTATCTCCTATAGAAATTAAATGCTCATCCTTTTAGGGGAATCAACCAGTCCCCTTAATTATAATGGTTTTGCTGTTGCTGAAGATGGTGATGGTGATGGTGATGATGATGAGAGTGATCCATCTTTGACATAGCTGTACAACAAAGGTTTCAAGATATTCAACATATATGTGTACTTGTTATGATTGTCAATGTTTGCCCTAGGATTATGCGGTTTGGAGATGTGAATGGGCTACAGAAAGGCCTTGGAACAGATCTAATTGTTCAGTTGCTTAATAACGGATGGAAATAATGCTACAATAAATTTGAAGTGGAACATTTCAATGAATAAAAGTGAACGAAAAAAAATCTCAAGAATTAAAGTTTGATACATCTTTCTCCCTAGATATTTGATAAAACCACTAGCTAATGGGAGAGTGATATCAAATAAAGTTATAGAGAGGATTGAAGATCCATGCATTGTGTCAAGATAGTTGGTACTATATTTTTGTCTGCAGAAGAAATTAGATCCGTCACAGGAATTCCCATATACTGCAAAAATCTAAAGCTGTCACGAAATTCTTGCTTTAAGCATTCTATTTGTTTTATTTATCATGTTAAACAAAAATCATGGTTTGCAAATTTTATCATTTTAAGTTAGCATTTATGATCTTTACTATTATTAAAGAGAACTATATTTTGGTTTTCCTAAAATATTTCAACAATACCCTTGCAATTTTTTTCGAAACAATAGCATGATAGTGATTTTATTTAATTCAAGCTTTTCAACAGATTCATTGGTTCTCCAAATCTCAATTGGGACAAGAATAACTAAAGGAGTCCTATTTAAACAAAATAATTATCTGAATGGAAAATCAAAGGAAAGATAGGGTAAAGCAAGCAGCAACAGGATAATGCATGCCAAGCCTTTAGTTCTCTTTTAGAAACAAGAATTTAACCCCTAATCCCATCACTCCCTTTCAAATATCATGCCAGCACCATTTTGCTAGAATGGCTTTGGCAATTAATGTTTACTTCAACAATGAGAAAATATGATGAAGAAATGGAAACATTTATAAAATAATATAATGTGATAAAGAGCAGGTAAATGAGAGTGTGAAAGAACATAGCATACCTCACAAATGAGAGTGAGAATAAGGTAGTTGATTGTGACATTTCGAAATAACGCGAGCGTAACACAAACAAGGAGTATTAGATGATGCACTAGGATTGCAGGAATCCAACCATCGTATAATCGATAATGCAACATATCCCACTGATCATATGCAAAGTAACCACATGAAAAGCACAAAGCATGGTACGCCAACAGCCAAGTACCCCCAACCAACTGTGAGTGCTCAAACATCACAGACAAACCATTTTTGATCCACTGATTGGCCAGAATGAAAACCACTGTAGAGGAAGCACACGTTACTTGAAATTATTAAGGATAACAAGATAAGGGGAACCCAAGCAGAAGAAAAAACAAGGAGATAAACATCAAATGGAACTTCATACATAATAGATAGCATCTAAATATTAGATGATGGAAAAGAAATAGATTAATAGCAGGAGTTCTTAGGAAAGCATAATCAATCAGCACAACCAACCTTAGGAAACAAGATAAAATAAATGATCTGGTCAGGTAATTTCATAATTTTCAATGCTGATTTCTCCCTCCACTAAACAAGTCAACATAAAAAAAGCATCTTAAATAAAGATTTTAAGATGCTTGACCAAAAATTTACTACATTGAAATTTCCACTGTATGGGAAACCCTAGCTCAAGATTCAGTGAATCGCCTAAACCTTTGAAAATTATTAGTGTTGAAATCTACAATCGATATGCTCTAATACCAATTGTTAAATCGTAAAATTGTTACCCAAGGCTTTGATACTAGAGTTAGCGCAAGGCCCAAAATAAATCTAGAGGGGGGTGAACAGAAATCGTCAAAATTAAACAAGCAATAATTCATTTTTAAATTATCACAACTATATTTAAAACATAGCAGTATGAATCAATTAAGTATAGAGAGCAGAAATAAATAACTCATGCAACCACACAAGAACACACGACTTTTACATGAAAAATCTCAATGGGAAAAAATCATGGGACCTAGTCTACCCAAACCAAATCCACTATGAGAAATAAGTTACAATCAGGTCAACAGTTTCCTAACCCAAGAACCCCTAGTTACCCCTTGACACAAATGATCCACCAAACTCTCCATTCGAGTCTCTAGAGTCTAGGCACCACAATTCACTCGTCAATATAGATCCGCTCCTCGTGCAATCCGATTATCCAACTAGTAATTTGATCTCCAATGACTAGCCATCCAATCCTTTGACGTGTAGGTGGTGTGATTAATCAATCTTCAAGTATTCAACAAAGCTCCTTATTTTAGAACTCAATCACACAATATATAGGGTATTCTAAGAACATCACTTGCGATTGAAAAATTAAGCTCTCAAATTCTCTCACAATTGTGTAGTTGTGTCTCTTATATTGAACTTCTATTTAGAAAATCCTAGAGCACCTTTTATAGTGTTGGAGTGATTAAAAATTGATTAGGACTGTTTTGACTGAAATTTAGAAACCTTAGAAACCTTTTTGGGTTTGGGATCACTTCTTTTACCAATTCTAGGCGTATGTTTGATCAATACACACCTTCGGAGTTTTCCTCAATCGATCGAGCTATTCTGGAGTAACTTCAATCGATCGACATTAAGGTTCAATCAATCGACCTATTCTGCTGAACCTGACTGACTGCACATAGCCTGACTTCGGATGCTCTGATAAGGGGTAAAACGAACTCAAAATTATCCATATAATATATCATTGGAAATTTTATCGAGTCTAGTTTCTGAATCTGTAAAGCTCATAAAAAAGTTCAGAGTATTTTAAATTTAATGAAAATTTTAAGAGACAGATCAGTTTTCAAAACGAGAAATCCTTACCAAAAAGAACTTTTAAATTGGTTTTCAACTTAAACTCAAAATATAAGTTTTCTAACCAACATTAAGGTTTTCAAATTCATTCTTGATGAAATAATATTCAACTTTAAACTTATAACTACATTAAAATTAATTAATAATTACTTTTAAAATTAATTCCAACTTAATTCAAGTTTTTAATTAATTCACTCCAGATCCTATGGTCCCTTAGGTCACTTATCTTCTTTATATTGTGTGATTGAATCGATTGATAAAGGTTGAAGCAAGATGTTGGATACGATATCTCAGCTTAGTCTTCAATCTACGATCACAATTTCAATGTTAATGTGAATATTCCACTGAAGGGACACCACATATAGACCATGACACAACTTTTGCTCACTGAATATGCCAACATGACACTTTTTCCTAACAATAGGCAAGAAATAAATTATCAAAGCTCTTAATTGTTCTTTATGGCAACTAAATTTTTTTCTTGCATAGATGCAAAATCTTTCTCAAAGACATTACGTACACCAGCTACTTCCAACTTGGCTGCCTCAAACGACAGCTTTGTTCCGACACTTCAGACAACAAATTAGAGAACATTTAGGGCCTGTTTGGCAACGCTGTCTTTTTTTTTTTTCCAATTTTGTGAGAAATGAAAGCGGCGATTTTGTTGTGTTGTCATTTCTGTCAAAAGCAAAACACATTTGGTAACATACATTTGTGATGAATTTTTTAAAGCAGAATACATAAAACATGTTTGTTAACACCCCCCTCACAAAAAAAAAAAAATTCATTCACTAAAATTAAAAAGTTAATATAACTTTTTGATTTTAGTGAATGATTTTTTCTTTTTTAACAATTGCACCGTTGGGAATTAGATGAGGAAGATGTTCTTGTCTAATTCCCAATAATTCAATTGTTAATATATCATGTATTCAAGGACAAGAACATCACAACTCTTCTATATATATATATATATATATATATATATATATATATATATATATACATGTGTTAAGGTGCCTCAAATTCATTGGCTTAGTGATGTGTGTTATGAATGGTGAGTCAATGTTTTGGTCAATGGGAATTGTGTGTTTAGAATTCTTGTATAACATGGGCGGTTAGATAGAGTATTGTGCAAGATAGGAAGTCGTGGAATGGTCAAAGCATTAAAAGGTGTGTGTAGGATGTGTTGTTATTGGCCAGTGTGTGTGGTGTGAGCTCCTATTGGCCAGTGTATGGCATGTGTAAATGAATGAATGTGCATGCAGCTGGTCTCTGTGTGGCAGTGCAAAAGTGAGTGGGCTTGGTTCTGTGTTTGCGGCACTGAAGAGAAAAGAAAGACAATGTTTGTGATTGGTCGTCTGACGTGTGAATTGTGTTACACATTAAATGTGTTGTTGGGTCAAGTCGGCAATGAAAGCCGGCAACAAAGGCAATATACATGGAGCTTAAGGAAGTGGCCAGAGGGTAGAAGTAAAGAACAGAGTGCGAGAACAGAGAGAGAAAAATAGAGTGAGAAAGTTGTGAGGCAAAGAGTGAGTGTATTCTAGAAGAGTGCGTATCTTTTCTGTTTAGAGTGAGTATAGAATACCTCTCTGTAATCTTTTCAGATTTGTAATACTCTCTTATTTTGTAATAAAATTTAGTTGTTCTTCACCCGTTGTGTGTTACTTCCATCTTATTTGCTCTTGTTGCCATTGCATATTTGTTGTGTGTGATCTTGGGCGGATTAATTCCTAACAAGCTGATACAAAGGGGATTAATTCCTAACAATATGCTCGCAATCACTGGTGGAGAAAGGAAATTATTGGTCAGCAATATTTTGTCCTAGATCTTTCTCAAATTCATACAAAGAAATAATAGAAAGCTTCTAAACCAAAATGTTAATAATATTGAGAAAATAAATTGATCAAACTACAACAATATGATCTCAATCAAGCAATCACAACAGTTCTAAATCATTCCTCTCATTTTAAAATTGATATAAAGAATGAATTTCAAGATATCAAATGTTAAAACTGCCTTCAGCTGCCTCTCCATTTGGAAGTTGGGGTTTAGGATCAAAGCGATGAACTTCCACTGAATGTGGTGGCCTCTCCATAGCAGGTATCTGGGCCCTCGCATTGTTCTGGATTCCATGGGTGTTCTTAACTTGAAATTTGTTCCTGATTCCCAGAAAGAAATTTTCTCATCATACCCCAGCTCCAATAACAAAATCTCCAAATCCAAGCCCGAATCAGTCAATGCTTCATCTTCCAAAGCCCTAACCGATGAACAGAAGATCAACGAGCTCAAACTCCCAAAGCAAGAAGTCATTTGCCACCTCAGATTCCTCAAGCAACCGGTAACGCTGTTCGATCAAGACGATGAGGCGAGACTCAATCGGTTGAAGTGTGTGTTGAAGTGAGAGAGATGTTGAGGTTGGCAGCATCGTTTTGATGCTGCCAAATTACACTTCCGGTTTTAACTTTTTTCAACAATGCTTTTAAATTTTATAAAACGAATTGGTAGTTACCAAACATGATTTCTGCTGTCGTTTTTTTGTTTTCATTTTCACAGCAGAAAACATAAAATGGAGGCATTACCTAACAGGCCCTTAATCGACCTGTTTACCAAGCAGAGTCACACGAAATCTTCCCTCTTTGCCTTCAGTTACATCTGAAAATGACTTGTAAACTTTATTATGATCGTCCCTCATTGGTTGTCTGTGGATTCTATCAAGAAGTGTATCCATGGCTTCTTGAACCAATTTCTCCTGACACGTTACTAATTCTCCTGGCTTAGATCTACTGGTTGCTAATAGACCGGTAAGTGTATTGTTCAATAGATAAATCTTACTCATCCCTAAATTTGAATATAAGTAACACTAGTCCTTCAAACCACTGAAAACATTTTCCTTCTGGGTAAATAAACACCAAAAACTTTCCTTGCAATCTTAATTATCTTCTTTGTCATGCAGGATTCTTTCTTTTATTTGGTTTTTTGTCAACTAGAAAACTAAAAAGATATGAGAAAGATGAATGATGTATCATGCTAAAAGCGCATCCTACCATTGCACCAACCTGGAAACCTATATGTTAGAAAAATCCTACCACCCCCTTCCTAATCCCTTTTACTCCCACTCCATACCAATTCTTAACGTCATTTGAAATCCACCCACCTCCAGCACTCCCATATTTTCCAGCCACCACCCACTCCATGAACTTCCCCCCAACCAAGGCAAACCTTCATAGCCACTTCTAGCAACGCCTGGTTAAACAGTTTTTGCTTCTTAATTCCCAGTCCTCCTCCTTCTACAAAGTTGAAAATCATCACCCGGTCCAGCAAATGACATTGAAATTCATCTCATAATCTTCTTCCTAACCCCCCATGAAATTCCTTGGAAGCTTTTCAAATCTCTCTGCAATAAATTTTGGAGTATATAAGATAGACATGAAATAAGTATGAAGACAGAATATGCGCTCAATTACATCAAGTATACCTCCCTTTTAATAAGTATTACATTTCCATACTGCCACCCTTTCACAAACCCCTCCACCAGCAACCCATAGATAAATTCATCTTAAAAGATGAGCCAAAAGGCAGGCCAACAGTCGGGAAGAGTTCCCACCAACAATCAAAGATATTTGAGTCTCTAGTTCCCTCAACTCTCCAAACAAGACTCACTGTTCCTTAAGTTGACCCTCAAACTCAAGACCACTTTAAATTGTATCAGAACGCCTCAAATAGCAAGTTGCTTCTTCTCACAGCCCGATAGGAAATCATTGTAAATCAACATACAAGAGATGAGAAATCAAAAAAGAGCTCTCCACCGCTCAAAAAATTCTCACCCACCATTCAAGCCAATAGCATGCTAAAAGCCTCCATACCATAATGAAGAGTGTAGAGAGGGCATCTCCTTGTCTCAGTCCCTCAAGTCACTATTAAATCAGGTTGGGAAGCCAATAACGAAGGTGGAGAATTTGGCTATAGAACATACGTCTATATTTCCTTCACTCAATCCCAAAACCCATCCTCTACAGTCTAAATCATATATGCGGAGAAAAGATCACATTATCATAGGCCTTCGTTTGGTCATCTTGTTGAAAATCTTAGATAAAGAGTTCATAATTCTAGAGTCAATGCAATCATTAGCTACCAATATGCAACAATAATTTGATGCCTCGCGCAAAAGCATTTTGATAATCCAAAATCACTCCCTCCATCCTCCTCAACACCAAAATTTTAGTCAATGCTTTGTATGCATAACTCACCAAACTACTAAACCTAAAGGCCCTAATCCATAGCCATTTCTTTTGTTAGAACAAACCAATAAGAAAGCATTCAACATATTCTCAAATTTACGGTCTCAAAGAACAAATGTATAAATGACATAACGTCCTCCCTAAGTACACTCCAACCTCATTCAACTCCTCCCCATCAAGACAGTGTAATTGTACCACTGGCACTTATGAAAAGTGTTGACACCATCTACTCTAAAAGCTTAAGCTCTTAGGGAAGGTGTAACTTAAATATATAAATCCTTCAACACGCACCCTCACTTGTGGCCTTCTTTTGGTCCAGCACGTATTTCTATTTTAATTATCATGGTAACAGTGAGGTTTGAACTCAGGATCTTGCCCACTCTGATACCATGTTAGACACCATCTACTCTAAAAGCTTAAGCACTTAGAAAGGGTGTAACTTAAATATATAAATCCTTCAACAAAAAGTAGCCAATTTATAGAAAAATATTGCATCTTTCAACCCCAAAGCTCTAAATTTCCACTTTCAGCTTGTTTCCTAGAAAAAGGAAACCCTCTCTAGCTCTCTCTTACTAGCCAACTTCTCCTCTAATAAAACCCCTTTCTCCTTTTTTTCTTTTTTTTACATCCAACCATTACATATTCATAAATTTCCAAAATCTTCATTTCTTTAACTTAAATCCACCTCAAGTAGTTTAACTTTCCCATTGGTGAAGTTATCACCATCAAAATACCCCATCATTGCCATAAAACCTCCTCTTTTAACCATGCTCAGGATTTATGCCCCCATCAAGGCTAGTTTTATAGTTGATTCAAGAGTGAGGATTAGAGCTTAGTGTGGCAAATTTCATAACAAAATCCGAAGTCTATATTTTATTTTTAACTTTTGATTAGTTTTTCAAAAGTCAATTTAGTTAGTTAGTTAGTTAGTGGTGGCACCTACATCCAAGGGCAGAATCAAAAGTTAAAGATGCATCAAAGGGCAAAAAGGTAAAATTACCTCTTAAAAAAACTAGCTCGCCAATTATGATTCATAATCATGCAAGTTTTGATTCATTAAAAAGATGTTTTGAATGCATGGAACTGTTTTTAAAATGTTTCCATTTTGGAAATTCTAAAGGGAGAGGGAAAATTTTATCAAAAGCCCAATAAGTCTTGATCGATCAAGACCACACCAGAATGCTTCGATCGAAGGCTTAATCGATCAAACCAGTCCCAGAGTCACTAGATCAATTGACCTGCACGCGAACAGTTTTAGAAACTTCTCAAACCAAAATTCTAAAAGGTTTAGGATTCTTTTCTTACAACTAAGGAATCCTAATTCCTTTGGACTCAAATTACTAGGTTCTCATTACACATAAACATAGATAAAGAGATCTATCTATATATTATTAAGAGATCATATATTTTAGAGAGCATATTTTTCTTTTTATCATGTAGTGTCTTGCATTAAGTGGTGAGTTATTATTCGGAGTATTAATCATCAACTTGTGGAGTTTAAATCATCATCAACACCAAATCATACAAAGAAACAACAACCAGACATTATTAGTCATTGGAGATCACAAGTCTATGGACAAGTAGATTGCATGAAGAGTGATTCTATCGATAGATCATAAGCTAAAAGAATCTAGGGAGATCTTGCGTAAGTCCAGGGCCGGCCCTGATATTCCAAAAATATTGAGAGGCCCTAAGCGGACTTTCAAATGGGGCCCTTTCTACTTAAAGTTTTACGTGTGGATAAATTCTATAGAAGTGCAAAATTTTTATTAAAATGAGATGATAAACAAATAAAATATATTAATGTTGAAAAAAAAACCCTAGTCTTGGTGCTTTATAAATAGCACGATCCAGTTCACATAAAAAAATTAAAAGAAAATATTCAATACACTTTAGTCACAAAAATCAAAATTGAACTCCATATCAAAGTAAATGTGATCGTCTTGCATTTTGAGTTGCAAAATTATTAATTAAAGTGCTCACAATTCCCAAAGAAAAGTCGTTGCCTTGTCGCCTACTGCTGCTCGTCTGCTCGTTGTGAAGATAGAAGAATAAAAGGAAAGGAGTTCTGGAAAAAAAAAATGTCTAAGACAAATAGTTAGTAGTAATTTGTTTTTTTTTTTTAAATAAGGCCCAGATCATTGTATTGGACCATTATTATTATTTTTTAAATGAGGCCCAGACCATTGTATTGGACCATTATTATTATTTTTTAAATGAGGCCCACTTTGTTACTAAACTTTGGCCTAAAATAGTGTATTGGGCTATTAGTTACTATTTTTTTTTTTTTTTAAAATCTAATGGGCTTACTAGAAATTGGGAGCCCTCAAAAAATTAAAAATTTTGGGGGCCCTAGACGACGGCCTGGGCCGCCTAGGCCCAGGGCCGGCCCTGCGTAAGTCTAGGTCGGCAGGGACTAGGTGAATCTAGGGTAAATCTGGTAACTTAGATGTAACTCTTTCTCATATAATGGATTTTGTTCTGCCTGGACTAGGTATTGTAATTTTTTCCTGTTAGAGTTTTCCACGCAAATATCAAGTGTTCATGTGTGATTGCTTGATTATTTATTCATGTTCTATATTTAAATAACTAATATTGTTTCGTTATAAACTATAATTGTGATAATTTAAAAATTATTTATTGTTAATTGAAATTGGACAAGATCTATTCATCCCCTCTAGATCTATTTTGGGCTTAGCACACACTGACATGACGGAACATTTTTTTTTTTTTTTGACAAGTAAGATTTCATTAAAGGTGTTCAAAAGGGGAGTGCACCCACGGACATACAACTATACCACCATCAACCAAAAACACTTTACTTTCAAGCTATCAACAAAATCAATGAGCTCCCCCGAAGATTTACAATCCCAAAAAACTAAAGAACTCAAAATAAAATATTTCAAAGCCGGAATAGGAGTTTCCTCCCCCTCAAAGATGTCCTACTCCTCTCCCTCCACAACCCCCACCATTAACATAAGGGGATCATCCTAGGTACGCTAATCACATTATATTCTGAAACAATTTACCATTTCATCCATCCAAATATACTCCTACGTGCAATATCCTCTCTGATCTCCTTCTCTTTGAAAAACCAAGCCTCGAGCATTAATCTTCATTTCTTCATCTCTATTTCTAGTTTTGTGATTTCTTCAAGGAGCGGTTAGTCCTTTACTGTCTAAGAAGGATGATTAGGATCATATTCTGCTCCTTTTACAGTTCTCATAGATGAAAGTGGCACTACATATATCTAGTTTCAACCCAATTGTCTTAAACCCTTTTAGTTTTAAAGTTTTAATCTACCTTCCAACTTAGAATTTACCCTTCTTTATCAATTAAAACAATATTATCAACAGATACCATACACTATAAAGCATTGTTTTAAAAGGTCCAGTCGATTCATCACGACTAAGGTAAAAAAATTTGGGCGTTATGTTGACCTAGGAATTCTCATCTCTTTTGCAATCATTCTACTATAACCATAATCACGTCCATCATATTTCTGTATAGAAGGAAGCTAAGAAAATTGATGACAATTAACTTTCACCTGAGGAAGGCAAAACTAGATGTTTATATATAGAGAGAGAGAAAAGAGAGAGCTTCTTAAGACAAATTTATCGAGAATAATGGCCTTGTTTGGTTTATGGGATAAAGAATTTAAGATTGTTGTCATTATAGTCTTGTTTGCAGGCTGTGCACAGATTTTTAGTGCATCAAGGATTACGTTTCTTCATCTCCAAACAATTTGGGATGCCCGTTTCCAGGAGGTAAGCCATTCTGAGTAGCCTCGTCTCATGTTATGCTAATTCTTCAAAAGTTTAGCTCATTAATACTATAATCACAATAATGCACAGACCATTCATGGGTGCTATCATATTCCCGAATTTATTTCCGTTACCTTGGACGAAATTTCTATCCATGATTATGCTTCCAATAAAGCAAACGGAGTCCACATACATTCCATACACTAAACAATTACCATATAAAAGAATTCAGAAACCTGGAAAACATCTCTAATTTGATCCTTTATAACCTATGTTTTGAACTAAACACCTCAATATAGTTTGCACGATCTAAATCCAACCCAAATCCTTCCAGTCCTACACACACACACACACAAAATATATATTTATATATAATCGAGATAGAAACCAAAGATTATCCTAATGTTTCCATTTAGGTGGGCAACCACAGAAAAGAAGAAATGGAATGCCTAAATGTGAAGGGTAAAAAAGGGACATATAATGACACATGTACAAACACAAGTTTGAATAATAGTAAACAACCATAGCCATACAAAATAAATAAATAAAATAATCGAAAAACAAAACCCAAAAAGAACACTACAAATTTAGGAACACAAACAAACATGAATACCCAATTCATAGGAGAAAACAATGAATACCCATAGAATTACAGACATATATATATATATATATATATATATATATATATATATATATATATATAAAAGAAAGAAATAAGACAATACAGGGCACCTGAAGCAGAGGTAATGGAGGAATGGAGGAGAGAGACACAGGTATTGACGAAGAGGGGGTCACGCGAGACCCAATTGCGGATGACCCAGTTCGCCAATTGGAAGACGCAAAAACCAGCAAGGACTGACACTAGCTCTGTTCGCTTATTGAACAGTATTTCGAAGAATACTGAGACAGACCACATGACCAGTGTGGCCAAGAAGAATGCCCCAGCCTTGTTTTGATGAGCATGTCTTCCTTTCGCCATGACTCTCTCTCTCTCTACACTCTCACTGTCTATCCTCTCTTCCATACCAATTTCCCCAAGAGAGCAAGCATATCCTTGGAGGCGTGTCCCGCTTGTTTTACAGCAGTAACGTATTTAGGGACATTACTTGTAGCATAGGAAAAGGACAATCGGACTAACACCAATTTTAGTACATAAATGTTGAAATTCTATTTTTTGTTTTTTAATTTAGGAAAAATTAAATTTCAGCGACCAAAATTAAAAAATTATTATTATTTAATTATCTTAAACTCAATAAAAGGTAAATAGTGACCAAACTTAAAAAATAATTGCTAACAAGTGACCATTTAATCTTAAAACCCAAAATACCCTTCATTCTGTCCATAAATCCCCACTTTTTCTTCATTTTTTTTAAACCCAAATATCAAAAAATTTAAAGAATCCAATGACTTGTATACAATAAATGAACATATATACATTCTAAAAAAGATATAATTTATATATATATATATAGATATTCTTGTATATTAATATGTCATTAACAAAAAAACAAAAAAAAATCCTAATTTGGGTGCAATTAATTATTAATAAGAAATATTAGAGGATATGAATAGACTTGGCTAATAAACATATTACCTACTGCCTTATATCTTTTTTTTTATATATATATCAGGTATCCCTTAGTTAATTCATTTCAAGTTATAACTCTTACCGTATCTTTGGAGTCCTAAAATCTACCAAAGAAAAAAAAATCCATATATGCACATGCATTAATTGTAAGATGAATATATATGTCTAAATATATATATATAGAGAGAGAGATTCTCTCTATATATACTTTCTTTTTTAGAATCTTTGTATGTCTTTTGAAGATTTGATATTTAGAATTGAGATTAGAGAATACAAATAAGGGATTGAGAATTTCTAAATAAAAATGAGGATATTTTGGACATTAAAGTTAAATGGTCACTCATTGGCAATTACTTTTCAAGATTGGTCACTATTTACCTTTTATTAAGTTTAAGGTCACTATAAATTATTTTTTTTTAATTTTGGTCACCAAAATCTAATTTTTCCTTTAATCTAATATTTATACTTTAAAATTGTGAGTTAATACCATAATTTTAAATCAACAATACAATAACCATAATATATTGAATAAATGTTATCTTGAATGTAAATGTATTGTATCAGGATAAAGATAATGCACAAGAACTCCTAATTATCATAATTTATCACCAATAAAATACAATCTCAATCTCCAAAATCAGATTTTGATATTTTTTTATTGTTTATAGAACTATTCCAGAAAGTTAGAACGAATAGTGATTAATATAAATAAACTTTCAAAGTACAGAGTCAAGATTTTATTCTAGAAGGGGTAATTTGACAATAAAAAGATAAAAGTAATTTATAAAATTAAAATAATTAGGACATAAATAATAATTACAAATTAATATATTTTCTTTCAATGTATTTATTATAATTGGGGCAATGACTGTTGAGTTTGAAATAAAACTTTAAGTAAATATTATTGACACCTCTTGAGGTTTGATGTATTAACATGCGACTATAATTTTGTGAATTTTTGTCACCAACACTCTTGTCAGTTTTTTCATTTTTTTAATACGTGAAATATCTTGATTTCCTTGATTATTTAAATGTATTTTAATATAAAAATATCGGAATAGGAAAATGACCACAATACCCTTCAGAATAATATACATTGACAACTAGATTTTTATTTTATGTTAATATTATTATTTATGGAAATAAATAATTATATATATTAGGTTATACATATTATAGTGGATATAGAGATGAATAGAGAAAAAGAAAGAGAAATTTAATTCCTTTTTTATTTTATATTAACATTATTATTTATGAAAATAAATAATTATATATATATATATTATAATATATTATATATATAGATAGATAGAGAAAAGGAAAGAGAAATTTAATTACTTTTTTATTTTATGTTAACATTATTATTTATGAAAATAAATAATTATATATAGATTACATATATTATAATATATTGGTATATGCAAAGGGGTATTTTAGTCTATTAGATAGGGTTAAATGGGTAAATTTAATATTCAAATGGGTTAGGTTAAAAGTCAAAGGGTAGTATGGTCATTTTATCATCAAAAACTGTTCTGACACCATGTACTTTAGGTAGGAGGGGGTGTATGTGATATACGACACAAACCATAAGGGGTGTTAGTGACGAAAATTTACAATGTTGTACCCGCGTGTCAATAAATCAAACTTCAAAAGATGTTAGTGATATTTATTCTAAAACTTTGGTGATTGCAAATTTATAATTACAGGAACAACTAATATTATTTGTACCAAATATAGATAGAAAATTGAGGTGAAAAAAAAAGAGTGAATTACATTTGAAGACCAACAACGCCTTGTATTCACTCCCTGGAGATCCATCTCATGGAATTTTTTGAACTTCATTAATAAGAAACTATGGTTTGACATAGATCGAAATTAGTTTAATTAAAATGTTAGCAATTTTAATTAAAAAATATTTATCATTTAAACACACCAAAGTAATCTGGTGGTATTTTCTCGCATTTCAAAAAATATTCAAGTTCCTCCTAAGAATGAAAGTGGCTGTGTGAATTTCAAATAGAATATATATATATATATATATATAACCTTTAAAGTGGGTAATAAATAGGGTTACAAACGAGCCAAGCTATTCGAGAACAGCTTGGGCTCGATTTGTTAAGGGCTCGATTCGCGTTCGTTTATCTAATAAACAAACCGAGCAGAACAAATTTTATATGTTTGATTATTAAATGAGTCAATCCCAAACACTCTCTAACTCGGCTCGTTAGTTCACAAACACGTTCGTAAACAGGGTTGTTAATGGGCTCAGTTTTTAGCTCGTGAATATATATGTATGTGTATGTATATAATAGTCCCAACCATTTTCATATTAACTTAAAGAGAAGCCCATTCCAACTAAACCCAATTCAATCCATATAAATAAAACATATGCCCTTTTAGAAATATATAGCCCGAGTCCAAGCCCATTCACATAAACCCTTTGCTTCACCCTCACCCCCATATCCATCCCCAATGGCTAACCCAAGCCGCAACCTCACTTGGAACTGGAAGCTTCTTGCCAGAGCACTGCCCTGCCATAAATTGCTATTTAACACCGACGACGACTTCTGGTTACCTCTCACTCTCCCCCTCTCTCTCTATCCCTCTCTCTCTCTCTCTCTCTCTCTCTGTACACACATATTAGGGTATGTTTGGATGGTTACCGGTTAAATATAAGAAGTCGTCATCTCAAAAGTGATTTGGGGTACGAAAGGATGTTGCTGCTACTTGTACTAGGTGATTTAATGCGGTATTCTCTATTTGGATGGCGGAATCTGAAGTAAATGCTGAAGCAACGACGACATTTGGGCGAAGATGGTGACGATTCATTCTACCAGGTACACATATATACTAACTCGTATATATATATATATATATATATATACACGCACAGAGATGGTGGAGAACAGGAGAAGGCTGTGATCTGTTTATACTTTGTATTTATCTAATCGACTTGCCGTGCCGAGCTCAAACGATTTCGATCATGGTCGAGCTGAGTTCGGACACTTAGGTAGAAGCTCGAGCCGAACTCGAACACCATTGCTACATGATCTAGCCGAGCCCAAACCAAAACCAATCCCGGCTCGGCTTGGCTCGATTGCAGCCCTCGAAATAAGGGTATGAAATAAAACAGAGATTTTCCGTATGGGTGACTCAACCTCTGTCTTGTAACGTATTTAGGAACATTACTTGTAGGATAGGAAAATAAGAATCAGATTGACGCCACAAATAGGCATAACAAGTTTATTATTTATTATTATACATTTAGCATAGTATGATGTTAGACATTCTCTTTTTTGTTTTGGGTAATTACATTTTTCATAAGGGGTGGAGGGAAGAAGTAAATTTTATTTGTTTACTAAAGATGATATAAGGAGGGAAGAGAATACTTTATCTTTCATCTTTCAAAAAGTTTTATCTCTTCAAATTTGGAGAAAAGATAGAAAAGGAGAAAGGCAAGACTATTATAAATGTTTTAAATTACAAAACTTTTTTTTTTCTTCCATTCTTTTCTTTTCTAACAAAGTAAGGTATTAACTCATTCCCAAAAGCCTTAGCTATTACCCATCTATTTATATTCATTCTCTTTCCCATTTGGATCTATGTGGAATAAAGAAAACTCCTCTAACATTCTCCCCTACTCGAACTTGCAATGCCGTCGTTGTGGTCGGACCACTCTGCCTACCGTCCCTCTCATAATGGGAGGACCTAGTAACAACCTGAAACCAGACTCCACCCGAGTGGGCGCTAGGCATGGCACCAGATTAAGAACTGAACCAGGCTGTGATACCAACTGTAACGGGTCGGACGCTTATCAATGATCCAAAAACCTAAATTATTGAGTAGTGTTGCCTACCAGCCCATTTATACCTATTCTCTTTCTCATTCGGATCCGATGTGGGACAAAGAAAACCCCTTTAACATTTGGCTTGTATGATAAATACTCCCTTCATCCACAATTCCATCACGTGTCATAAAAAAAATTGAATGTGCTGACCAAAATGTCCTTCAATCCAATTAAAATGACTTTAGGACCCTTAAAATGCTATGGAAATTACCAAAAAAAAAAAAGTCTACTTTTTAATTCAAAACGAGGAAAATAAAAAAAAAATCTTTTCCTTGACCGCTCTATACTTGGCATCCCTATCCCTCTCTCTCAACTATCTTCTTAACATCTTCATGAATGAAATTACAAAAGCTTCACAAACGATTTCAAGAGCAAAGTTGGAGCCCAGAAATGTAAATCAAAGCCAAAACATTGATCATATGCTCTTTAACATAAAAAAAAAATCAAAACCTAATCACATATAGTTTCATAGAAAATCACTTTTGTCGATGATTAAATTGTGAAGAATGACAACAAAAGAGTAATTCAAACCCTAGAATTTGATCCAAATCACATCACGAAATCTCATAGTTTCTCCCAACACTGATATAATCTCTGATCTCAAAGATCAAAAACCCTAGAATCAGTGGTAGTGTTCTTTTCTTTCATCAATCTTTTTGTTGGATTGATTTTTGTTATATATGTGGTATTTGACCTTGATTTATGAGTTGTTTTCATAAATTTTGATCTTAGAAACCAAACATGTGTCAAGTTGTAGAAACCTTCGTACACAGCAAGAACAGAGTCAAACACTTTAACAAGTGAAATTAAGTAGAGAATTCCCATCTCGATCCACAAATAAATACCCATTTCACCAAATCACACTTCAATCACCAGTTAAAAAAAATCAGAATTCTCTCTAAAAGGAAAAAAATCAAACCATTGTTTCTCAAAACATGAGGACAATCAATCACATGATCACCATGTTGAGCCACCTTTACCAGAGCTAGGTCAGTAATTCTCTTCTTTGAGAATTCAACTTCACTCCCACCACCACCGTCCTTCCACTGGAAACACCCATTTCTCTTTCTTCTCCACTAGACTTGTTTGAGTCATTTTCCCTTATTTTTTCCTCTAATGAGTCCAACTTCCCAATCTCCATCATAAGCGACATCAGATTCACTAAAATGTGTTGCCATTTTATTGTAGTTGTCATAATGTAATAAGCTCTGGTAAAATCGCTGACCTGGTTCTTGCCATCCGTCATGGGTTCAATTGGGTGACGATGATAGTGGTGGGAATGGTAGTGATAGAAAATGGAGATAAAAGACAGAGAACGGAAGAAAGAAGGGAGAGGAGAGAGTGGTTATGGTGGCGGCCATGGTGGGAAGAGTGGTGGTGACTCAATGTTAGAGAGGCTAACTTGTCTCACATCAAGTTTAGTTGGGGAAATACTTGGGCATATAAGGGTGATTATTCAGTACTATCTAATAATTTAGGCTTTTAAATTAGAAGGCAAACGCCCAACCAGTTATATTTGGTATCAGAGCCAATCATGTCTTTGGTTTGATGTCACTCCAAGCGCCTAGCTCGAAAGTGTCTGGGTGTGCCCACCAAGGTTGGCAAGGTGACCCAACCACAACGAATATGCTAACTTATCCCACATCGAGTCCGGATGGGGAAGTGTCACGCCAAGCGTCGAACCCGAAAGTGTTCGGGTGTGCCCACCAAGGTAGACAGGGTGGCCCGATTGTAACGGAAAGATTAACTTTTCCCATATCGAGTCCGGATGGAGAAAGACTTGGGCATATCATGGTGGGCATGCAACACTATCTAATAGCTTTAGGGGGGTTAGAGGGCAAGTGCCCGACTCATTACACTCTGTGTATATGTATGTACTGAACTTCTTAAATGGTAATTAAAAAATAAATAATTTTTGATATCTTTTTGAATTTGCCTTAGGGGGTTAGAGGGCAAGTGCCCGACCTGTTACACCCTGTGTATATGTATGTGCTGAAGTTCTTAAGTGGTAATTAAAAAATAAATAATTTTTGATATCCTTTTGAATTTTCAGCATTCAGTGATAAGTGATGTCTATGTCACTTAAAATTTTATTCCATTTTAAGTGGTGCTTACCAATTTCAGTGATATTCAAATTATGTAATCAAAAATATTTAAGTGGATAAACGCTTAATCTGCTCAGAATTAAGCGTTGAATTGAGTTATCAAACAGTATCTTATAAGTTGAGAGAGATGTAGTCTCGTGAGAGAATTGATGGGCAGAGAGAGTTACGAGTCTAGTAGAGTGAAACATTGAGGGCAAGAGGGAGTCTCGTGGATTGGTACATGATGAAGAGCTCTGGGGCAAGAGCTTGTGTACACGGTCCGGTCTTGTGTGTTCTTTACTGTTATAATATCTCTACGAAATTATAATAAAGCTCTTCTCATTTGTGGATGTAGGTCGGGTTGTGTCGAACCCCGTATATCTTGTGTTTTGTGCGTGAAAGTTATATTCATATTAATGGTTCTTGATGTTTGTACGCTTTCGTTGCTCCAACAAGTGGTATCAGATTCGATGATTCATGTTGGGACATTCGGCCTTTATTAGAAGAAGATCCAAAAAATACAATGAGTCACCAAAGGTGTTACAACGGTTTTTGTTACAGGTAGAGTCAACCAATCAGCTTGTTTGATCATAACGATCAGAAAGTCGTGATGGGTTACACAACATAAAGCTCGAGTTATCAAGGTGGACCCTTGAGATTTGATTGATGGAGTAGCTCGGATCAATGTCATGGGAAACGATGATTAACTTGATGAAATTTGAGCCAAAGTGGAGATTGTTAGGAATTATGTCTCAAATTCCTATTGTTATTAGGTTTTTATTTTAAAGTTGCATTTTATTAGTTAATTTCTTGTTAGGAAAGCCTTGGACTTCAAGGGATTGTAATCTTTGTCTAACAAAGAATTGGATTTAGGGCTCTAAATATAGATACCTAGGGTGTGGGTTGTGACTTATGGGTTGAGAAAGATGTAGCCTCACAAGGGAGTTGATGGGTAGAGAAAGTTACGGGTTTGGTAGAGTGAAACATTGAGGACTAGAGGAAGTCTCATGAATTGGTACATGGTGAAGAGCTCTGGGCCAAGAACTTGTGTACATGATTTGGTCTTGTGTATTATCTAGTATTGTAATATCTTTACGGAATTATAATGAATCTTTTCTCATTCATGAACGTAGGCCGAGTTGCATCAAACCACGTATATCTTATGTTTTGTGTGTAAAAGTTTTATTCGTATTAATGATTCTTCATGTTTGTATGCTTTTGTTGCCCCCAACAAGTGGTATCAGACTCGATTGTTCGTGTTGGGACGTTCGGCCTTTATTTGAAGAAAGTCCAAAAAACACAAGGAGTCCCCACAAGTGCTGCAACGGATTTTATGTTGCAGGTGAAGCCAATCAATCTACTTATTCGAGTAGTCAAGGTGGTGCCTTGGAGGTTTGATTAATTGAGTAGCATACAATGAGGACAACAGAGTTGTGCAAGATTGAAGTCGCATTAGTTATCTAACTCAATTGTTGTGGGAAACGTTGATTAACTTGATGGAATTTGAACCACAATGGAGATTTTTAGAAATTTGGGATCATATTCCAAGTTTAATTAGATTTTCATTTTAGAGTTGTATTGTATTTGGTAATTTCTTATTAGGGATGTCTTAGTTTTCAATTCTTTGTAATTCTTGTCAACTAAGAAATTGGATTTTGGGTTCAAAAAGTAGTTACCTAAGTTAGGGTTGAGACTTATGAGTTGAGAGAGATGTAACTTTACGAGGAAGTTGAGTTGATGGCAAAGGGAGTTTATGTGTTTGGTAGACTGGAGAGAACACCGATGGTGAACAGAGGTTTTGTGGAGTGGTACATGTGAAGAGGGGGACAAGAGCTAGTTTTTGTACACAGTTCGGTGTTTGTACTCTACAATTGTAATATATCTATATGATTTGAATGAAATCTCTTCTAATCCGTAGATGTAGGTTGGGCTGTACCGAATCATGTATATATTGTTTTTTTGTGTGTGTGATTATTTGTATTCTTTTTGTTGGATTTTCAATTTTATTCGCTCCCGTTGCCCCAACAAAATATGTAATTTTACAAATCATATTTTTTATTATTAAAATATTCAGGGTAAAATTACTCAAAAAATTAACATATGTAAGGCCCTATCCATTACAAATGGAGGTCATTGTAAAATTTTGCTCAAGTTTCATTAGTGTGTAATTAGGCTAAATCAAAGGGGAGGTTATTGTAATTTAACCTTTTGAATGTGTGATGGTCATATCAGACTTTTATTATTATAAAAAAGTAATTTATTACCGGACACATACAATTCTTTCGTTATTGCACAATTATTAGAAACATTCTATAAAAATGAGTTCAAAAAATCTTAATAAACTCTCAATCTCCAAAATCTAAAACAGACAATTAGAGTTTGATATTTTTTTATTGTTTATAGGACTATTCCTGAAAATTGACACGAATATCGATTAATATAAGGGTAAAATACAATGATCTCGTCTGAGATTTGCCTTTATTATTCTTGGTGAACTTTTTCCAAAAAATGTTGTACTGACCTCCCCTATAACGGTTTGGGACTTATGAATGTTAAAAATTAGGGTGAAATTAGCTATTGTGAAATGATGAATTTGCCCTCAAATTATAATTATTCACCCCTTTTTTGTTATCTTCTTTCTCTCTCTCATCCATCTATCACCTTTACTCCCAGCCACGCCACCTCCTCCCACTATGGCCACCACCACAACCATCTCTCTCCTCCCTTCGTTCTCTTTTTTTTCTATCCACCTTGTATCATTGCCACCCCCACCACTTTCACCACCTTAACCGCTAACCCAAGTGCTTTGTCCGACTCCATACTAATAGAATTTTAGCAATTAACTCAATTTTGGGTACAAAATCAAACACATACATTTTCGAATATAACAATTTATTGATGAATTCCAAGGGATGGAATCTTTATGAAGCATTATATCAACCATCTTAAGAGCACATTCATTTTATTTCTTGTTGAATCTTTTTGTTTTTTTTTTTCTTGCTGAACTTTGATGGCAATTCTTAGGTGTTGCATGGTATTGATTGATTGCAATTTTTGAATTTGGTTTCATCTTCAACTTCTATGAATTGATAAATCTCATGCCTTCGTTTCTCAATCACAACCGTTATGCTTATAGAAATTTTCATGTGATGACTCTTGAAGTTGTTTTTGGAACACAAAACATTTTTCTACTACAATGGCCATATATATATATATATATATATAACCACAAAAACCAGAAATACCAAACTAAGACAAACCCTTTTCTCAAATCTTTTTCACGTTCTCTTAACACAAATTAACAAAACAATAATAGAATTAAAGTGGGAAAAATAGCAAACCTAACACACGAGGCTCTCGTCATTGCGGGTCCGGGGAGGGTAAGGTGTATGCAACCTTACTTCAGCATACAGAGAGGCTATTTTCTTGTTCCAACCTGTGACCTCACAATGGAGTAACCTAATTGTTGCACCAAGGCTTGCCCTCAACCTTGAATTTGTTGTAAATGAGAAATTTGATGTTGATGACAGGGGAGATAAATGTATTTTCCCATTGTGAGAAGGAACAATAGGCAGTGGCCAACAAACGGAGCTTAAGAAAGAGGGAGGGAGAGAGCGATAGGTAGGATGTGTATTCCATTAGATTTATCTATGACTATCATTGTTACTGAGGATGATGAAAAATGGCATGGGAGAGAGAGGGAGAGATTTGTGATATAGAGAAGGTATATGTGTGTGTATATAGAAAGAGAGTGTGTGAAAGAAAATTAATTAATGATGCTAGTTTCATCCTCTTTATACTAATTTCTAGAGTGAAAGTGTATTGATGTGGTATATTTGATTTAAATGATTCAAAGCAGGGGTGACAATTCATGTTAGTGGGTTATATATGTGTCATGTCAGAAATCCTTGACACGAACACGACCTATTTGTTAAATAAGTAACATGACACGACCCGTGTAACTCGTTTAATAAATGGATTGTGTAACTCACAACACGACACAATCCATTTAATAACTTATTTAACTCGTTGAGATTGAACGAGTCATATAACTCGTTTATTAAATATAAAATGCAAATATAATGAAAAAAATGAGATAATGAATTACTAAATTCACAAAAATAAGGATAAATGAGAAAATACAATTATAAAAAATCCAAATCCAATATACATATTTGTGTTTATATTGAAATATTAAAAATAATCCTTAGTAATTGGGTTAAACAAGTTATGGGTTAATCGGGTTGACCTGACACAATTACGACTAGACCTATCAATAGATCGAATTTCAATTTGAATCCGGTCTAAATATAATCTAATAACTCAAATATGGATTGAATATTTAATATGATAATCTGTTAACAATTCAAATATGATAATCTGTTAAATTAACAAATCAAATATGAATTATGGTCGATCTGATCTGTTAATAATATGACCCGACCAGATATAATATATAATATGATATACATACATTATCTATCATTTAATTAGTATGCAGTTGATTAAAAAATTAAGGATAAACTTCACTGACACCTCTTGAGGTTTGCCCTTATTTCACCCGGATATAACTTCGTGAAATTTTATCACAAACATACCCTGTCAGCTTTTCTATTTTTTAATATATGAAATGTATGTATTGTCCCTGATTATTTAAATGAATTGTGATATAAGAATATCAGACCGATGAATTGATCAAAATACCCTTCATCATTACATGTCTTAGGAACCACCATCACATTCTTCTCTCTATACATGTGTCCTCCATTAATGCCCACATTCTCCTCCGTCGTTTTTGGTTTCAATTTCATAACCTTATTCGATTCATTATAGCTCGCTTGTAACATAGACTTCATCAAATCAACCTCGGGCTTGAATCTATCCTCGTAAATTGCATCTTTCAATGTAAAAACCACTCCATTATCTTCTTACAACAACGAAGAATATGTTGACGTTGAAGTCGATGTCAATGAAGACATGGATTGATCATTACCCTTCTGTCTCCTCCGAATGTGTTGGGCCTTTATGCGTTGCAACGTCACTTCACTGGAGTTAATTTTCTTCATCTTCTTGCGAACAATACTTTCGTCGTCATCTTCAGCCACATTTGACGTTGACGGACAATCTTGATTGCTTGTTGATCCTCTTATTCTGATTCTGATGAGGCATGAAATCTAGGGTTTTTTGAATGATTTTGGTCAATGATTGAAGTTTGTGGCATCCGCATGCAGGGAAATTTGAGAAGAGGTAGTCGACAATCTCATCAAAAATGGTGTATTTGTGTTTACAGGATTTGATGTGACAACGAAGGGATCTTTTGAAGAGCGATGACAATGAGGTACCTATTCGTCTTTTTCTTCCCATCTTCATCTCTCTATCTTTCTCTTCCATTTGTTATTTTCTCTCTCTATAATTTGGAGCTCAGGTGCAAAAAATGCGTAAGGACAAGTAAAAGGAGAGGTTTTGGGTGAGTTAGGATTTTCGGCATACGAGACCCTATATTGAATAGTTTTCATAGTTGTAAATGTTCTATCGTTTTTGAGGAAGAATGTTTATACCACTGTGGCTTCCCATAGTTGGATGCTTTTAGATTTAGCAATGATCACACTAACAAACCCTGTATTCCATGAATTTTGAAATTATATATATATATATATATAGCTGATCGGCGTTGAATGTTACACATTCTAGCCTCTTAATTTGCATATTTTATTCTCTTAGTGATAGGTTATATGTGATTTTACTCTGTTTTTGTATTTTCTGTCTTTTTCAGGGCCTTAATGATTATTTCAGATAAAACCATGATGTTGAGCTTTTAAAGATGATATCCAAGAAGGTTATATGAAGCCTACATATAATGGGTCCATTCAACTCCATATTTCAACTCAAATCAGCCCAAGGAAGAGGTTCAAGAGAATTACAACTGCTTAAGAGGATTACGGGCCTAAAGCCCAATTCTACACTGAATCCAGTTTTAATCCCGTTTTGGAAAGTAGACTAAAAATCTTATTTCCAAGCGTCAATTCGACTTAATTCCCGCGTGGGTTGAAGGAAATTCGATTCTGGACACTTTTGTATTTCACGTAAATTTCGTGAATCGGACTTCTACTAGGTCAAAACTTGGACCGAATGTCAGCAGAAAAATATACCTATTTTGGGCTGCGGGAAAACCCTAATTGTTTCCTAATTGGATTAGGACTTTGTCTCCTAATTGGATTAGGACTTTATGTATTCTCTTAGGGTATAAAGAGGTGAATTGGAGGCTGTTTTGAGGGGAGAAAAAGAAGTGGAGGCCAAGACAGAGACAATCCGGGTTTTATTTATTCATTATGTCTTTTATTATTTTGTTATCTTCTTCTTCTACTATGTGTAACTAAACTCCTCAACTAGGGTTGAGGAGGAAACCTCCATTAATGAAGTGAAGTTCTTTTGTTCATTAATTGATTCCCATGTGTGTGATTTAATTGCTTATGATTTTTGCTTCTTTTGATTAATTATTTTATAATTCTTTCACCATCTATATCATGTATATGTGGTAGTTAGAAAGTATTATAATTAATCTAAGCTTGGGTTTGTATTTCTTAAAAGTGATAATCTTTGATCTTGTGTTTTTCATTAAATTGGATACATAGGATGCTTAGAATTTTACACTAGTGAAGCGAAGGAAAATCTACCTTTTAATATATTTTTCATAGTGCTTTATTGTTAAATCTTGAGTAAGCAATAGATTGATTTCTTGATTGCTACTCTAACTTTGGGAATTAATAAATGAATATTAGAAATTTCATGGATTTAATGGTGGTGGAATCCGAAACCTTAGTTATTTTCTTTATTTGATTTCAATAGTGTTATTTTATTTATATGTTAGTTTAATTTATCTCAAATCAATCAACTTTTGTTTAAACTAGATTAGTTTTAAATTAATTTGAATTTGTGTTAGTTTTTCTTCTCAAAGCATTCCCTTGGGTTCGACCTCGTTCTTGCCGAACTATACTTTAATAGATTCGTACACTTGCGAGTTATTTAACAATTTTAAAACAACATCAATAGCAAACCATAATTCAATTGAAGCTTGAGAAAATAGGAATTCAATTGCTTAGTAATTAATTTGGAGTAATCACTACACAAGGGTCTGAAATTAGAACAGATGATAATATGGTATAAATATATAATAATATAGCATAATTGGGGGTATTTTGGTATATTACACAATGTTAAATGAGTAAATTTAGTATTCAAAAGGTTAGATCAAAAATCAAAGGGCACTAAGGTCATTTCACTATGAAAAAATGCATTTACACTTACACGATATACTTTTTATAGGAGGGGTGTTAGTGATATACGAAACAAACCTCAAGGGTGTTTGTGACAAAATTTCACGAAGTTGTATTTGGGTAAAATAAAGGCAAACCTCAAGGGATGTCAGTAAAGTTAACCAAAAAATCAATTAAAAAATATTGTTTACATTGTGTTTTTATCATGTACATTATTGGAACTTTTAATAATATAAGTTTTTCTTTATTTTTTTAATTATTTCATTCCTCCTTATGATTTTTTTTACTTTTTATTATTTTTTCTTTAACTAAGAATCAAATCTCTAATTTCTTCTTTCCTTTTGCTCATATTTTTTCTCCTCTAGTTCTTTCTCACTTTTTTTTAAAAAAAAATTATTTTAAAAATTTTAATAAAAAATAAACTTCTTAACGGATCGAATATCCGATAAACTACAAAATTAGATATGGATTTAATAACAGATAATCCGTCCAGTTATCGGCTCGAATATATTACTATCTGATTCAGATCGAAACAAGCCAAATTTGGATATCTAGATCTTATCCAAATCTGTTCCATTGATAGGTCTAATTATGACATTGAATAATTAAACGGGCCTAAATCCAAATCAAAATACGCGAACTTACCTAGATGTTTTTTTACTATTTATTTGGATATTGAATTATTTGAACACAGTTTATATCTAGCTAAATGACCCATGTATAATATATCCAACAAATCCTAATATATATATACTAAAATGGGCTTGATTTGTATTGGCTCTCTGTTAGACCCAACTTGTTTATGCCTACTCATGTTTAAATAAGATTTGAATCTCTCATGGTAGAATATAAATATCAAATTTATTTTAAAATTTAAAATTAAATTTTAACTCTAATAGAAATGGATCTCACACATAAAACTTAAGGGCTCATTTGGTAACGCTGTCATTTTTCATTCTCGGTTTTTTGAAAAATGAAAGTGAAAATTTTGTTGTGTAGTTTAAAATTAGAAAATAGAAAACATGTTCCGTAACCAAAAAAAAATATTTGTTGACTAAAATAAAAGGTTGTAATATTTGAAAAAAAAATATCAGATGAGTATAAATGTCAATGGTTCTTTTTTCTTATTTAATTTAGTTTTTCTTCCTTAAAATTCTTTGCTTTTCCTGATCAAAAATATCATATGAGTATAAATGTCAACAGTTCTTTTTTCTTCTTTAATTTAGTTTTTCTTCCCTAAAATTCTTTACTTTTCCTAATAAAAAATATTAGATGAGTATAAATATATTAGACTTGTAATATCTTTCTACAGGATTGGAGGATCAAGAAGAGGAAGAGCCACACAAACAATATGGAAATTAAGTTCATGAAGGAGAGTTGTGGTTCAATTGACATGGAAAGCAAGGTCGGGCAATTAGAGAGCCATACATATGAATATTTGAGATTATATTCGCGTGAAATAACTTAATCCTTTCAAGAATGAAACTAAAAGAATCCTAGCCAAGATTCATAAATTTCTTCTTCACCTTTTCTACTTCTCCAAGTTCATATTCACAACCATAGCATGGCCCTATTTCAGTCATAAACACTTGTAACCTAAGCCTGAATCATTCATGTTGCCTAAGTATGACTCTAAAGAGGAGGGGGGTTGAATAAGGTATTTGGCAAACTATATAAAATATATGACCAAATAAAAGTTTTATCCACCAATGTGAACTTATTGAGATAAATCCTTCATTTAGCTTTCCATATTTATCTCTCTTTCTAGTCAAGTGATTATTTTACTTGGACTTTCAATGGGTTGCACCAACCCTTTAACAATGAGCACAATGAGAGAATGTCCATATAAGATGAGTCCCTTGATGGAAAAGTATTACAATCTAAGTTCTCTATCTTCCAGAGGTATAAGTGAATCAAAGTGATGAATGCTCTTCTCTAGAAGGACTCACTCAAATGAGGGATGTATATCTAATTGCATAAGTGTACAAAGATTTTAAGGATGATCAAATGTAAGCAAGTGAGGTCTATGTGCACACAAAGATATACCATATGTGAAAGGTTTGTGAACAAAGCTAAAATCCATTTCTTATGCACTTAAATGATCTAGTGGATATAACTAGTGTAAGTACTCATGTAAGTACAATATATCATGTTTATAGTGTGTGAAAATGTTGATTGTACATTTTATCAAACACATGGTATGTAACTTGATTGAAAAATGAATAATCAAATAAATACTCAATCATTCAACATACTCCAAACATTCATCTCATCTTCCTCATATGAATTAAAACATATAAACTCATATCATTTTTATATAAAACATATGAAATTTAAACAAATGAAATACAATCAAGTAAAGGAGTTTAAGGATAGAGAGAAATGCAAACATTGACCATTGAGATTTTTGCAAGGTTTGAAACTTCATCCTACATCCTTAACTCAAGAGCACCTCCCAGTATTTTGCCCAAATCCACTATGGGGCTTCCCTTATGGGTGGAAAATAAATCGTACATCTTCTTGCTTATTTGATGGAGAAACATCATACCTCTTTTATAGGATTAGAGATATCCTTGCTCACTCTTACGGGTAGTGAGCTTACCTAATCTACGTACTATAAGATTGAGCGAAACCTTCCTTATTTTTTAGGTTAAGAAAGAGAGCCCTTACATTTTTAACCCTTTGCGAAGAGCACCTTATGGTCTTACAATACACTCTCAAGAATAAAAATTTTTGTGTATATATTAGTGTCTCTCAATAGATAAGATATACAAATTTAAAGCTCTCTCAAATCTAGAGTTACAATTGATGAATCAATATGAAAGCTCAACTCTAAGATGTATATGAAATATCACAATAGATAATCACCTCTTTCGTGGTGCTAACTAGGGGTGCACAAAGAACCCGTGAAACTGGATCCAAAACCGTAGCTGAACCGAACAGTTCACTACTGTTCCGGTTCCGATTCCAAATTTTAAGAACCATTCACTATGGTTTTGGTTTTGATTCCAAGTCAAGGAACCAGAACCATAAGAAAAAATATTTATATATAAATGAATAATAATAGCTTCTAAATTCTAGTGTTATATATATGTGTGTGTGTGTGTGTGTGTGTGAAGTATAAAATATATAATATATAAAATACTAATATCTTCTAAAATATAGTCTTCTATTTATATATAAAGTATAAAATATATAATATATAGATTAATTCATTTAGCTTCTAAGTTCTAATGTTCAATATATTTATATAATATAAGATCTATAAATAAATACTAAAAACTTCTAATCTATTATTATAACTAGGGGTGCACAAGTATGAGTGTGTATCTTGCCAATGTTAAAAAAAAAAAGTTGACAAAGAACCGTTCGAGAACAAGAACCGGAATCGGAACCAAACTGAATCAGACCAAACTCAACGGTTCCGATTTCGGTTCCAAAATTAAGGAACCGTTGTGAATGGTTCCGATTTTACCTAGAACCGTAAGGAACTGTACCGTGTGCACCCCTAGTGCTAACTCTCTAGAATATGAATTTTTAGCTCAAGAGTAGTGTCAACCAACAATAAATTAACAACTACTTGTATGGTAGTCTCTCACACATGTATATATTACATACAATGTGTATTTATAACCCTAATTTGAAATATAGCGGTTAGAAACAAGAACTAGTTATTAAGGTTTGAATCTAGATATTACCAGATGCCTCAAAGTTATTGCAGATGTCTGAATAAAATAATCTTTTCGGCGTCTGAAACATTTTTCAGGTTTCTGAAAAATAGCTCTAAACTTTCTGTAACTTTCAGGTGCCTTAAAATTATAGCAACATTTATTCAACTTTGAACATCCATAACTTGATCATTTCAAATCAAATTGGGTCAAATTTGAGTCCGAATTGTAGCTCTCGAAGTATAATTTCAAATAAAATTAGTTTCACTCAAAAGCTCCAAACATCCTAGAGTTATGGTCATTTTAGTGAGGTCTGGTACTGTTTTTCACTTAATTCACTGTTATAAAACTCTGATTTTAAATGACCATAATTTGATCATTTTAAATTCAAATCAAGTCAAATTTAAATCTAAATTAAAGCTCTTAGAATCATATTTCCAATGGACTTGGCCTCAATTTAAAACTCTAGCCATACAAAAAGTTATGACTATTTTAGTGTGTTGTTGGCCTAAGTTTTAAGTAGGCTGATTTGCACACTTGTGATAATTAAATTCCTTTGGCCATTTCACTAGCAACTTTAACCTTAGCATGGTTCAAATAAGTCCTAGACACATTTCTAAGAGTCTAGGGATCATACAAAAGATGTCCATGAAGTCTATTGAGTCCTGGAGACTTAAACAACCCCATGTCAGCTTAGGCCTTAAACTGAATTAATTAATTCATTGCTTAATATTATATGTCTAAGGACCATTATAAATGATATGCATGAAGTGAAATAGGTCCTAGAGCTTATCATTTGAGTACATCAAAGTAATTTTACAACGATTACATATATACTCACCAATACTATACTACGCAATCTTCAAAGTCTTAATACACAATGTGCGTTATCTTCTTCTTTTGATTTTATTTCCTTCATCTTTTGCAATGTCCTTGGTATAAACATTTTGACATATATGGATATGATCATTGTGGACATTGAGATATCATTGTTTAGTGTTATTGATCTTACTTTGAGTATTGTTTTAATGCAACCTATGCAAGCATGAATTCAAGTAAACATTAAATCTTAACACTTACAATATTTTGTTATCATCAAAAAAGTTAAAATAACCTTGGTTGGAAAGCTTGGCTCAACAATTCTCAAACCACTTTCTTACCAGTTCCTTTGTTCAGATCTGAAACAAATTATTGAATATGAATATACAAATTGAGAGAAAGTGATGGATGAGATGAGATGAGTTGAGAAACATGTATCTTGAAACTAGTCATTAGCGATGCAGAGTTCATCTTTTTCTGACTCAGACTCAGAGGAGATTATCAATTCTGGGACAATGTCTCTTTTATCCCTAAAAATGAAGATGACTGTTATGGCATCTCATTAAATAAAGTTATCAATAATTTTTTATAAAGGACAAATTGTCCTAAAAAAAAAAGATTCATTCTTATCAGTAATTGACAAAAGAAAAATTGTAAATGACAAATTGTCTACATCTTAAAAGAAAGATTCTTTATCTCAGTTGATATAGACAAAAGACTCCAGACAAGCTGGCATCTTTATCTTTTATCAAATTGACATCCTTAACTTTTAAGGATGATTGTCCTGATAAGTGGCTATTTTGGGTTTTGGAGAAACATTTCTTATGACTTCAATGTATTGTAGAATAGCATGTTGTCTTTTAATGAGATTTTCTATTTGGTCAAGGATTTCAAAATTTTAATTTTCTTCTTTAGTAAGGACATTAATTTGTAACCCATTTGTCTCAAGAATGGCCTTATAATAATCTATTTCTTCTTTACATGTAGTGCAATTGGAGGAGGTAGAAGAAGGTTCTGAGGAGGTGAGCTTACCTCATCATAAAAATCTCATTCTTCTGTTTCTGAAGAGTTATCTTGGTCTGAGAATATTATTTCAAGGATTTCTTCCTTAACATCTTCTGCTAATTCTAGAGCATTTATTTTGTCTTTAGTGGCATTCTTGTCTTTGACCTTACATTGACTTTGGTAGTGGCCATTTTTTTCACATATAAAACAAGTAGGGGATTTTTCTTAGAAAATGTTCTTTTTCAAAATTTCCTTTTGGGTTGTTCTCGAGGCTTGGATTTAGAAGATTTTTTAGAGTTCTTCTTGAATTTCTTGTATTTTTTGTTAGTTTTGGGTTTTGAAAAGAATAAGGGGTTTTGAGGGTGTCATAACCAAAGTGAAAACAAAATTGTCCCAACTTAGTTTGACCTGATCTTCTTTTTTCTTTAATTGGTTTTGTAATTTGATATCTGTGCAGAGATTGAGTCTTTCAGCACATACTTCAGATATTATTTCACCAAAAGTATATTGGTTATAAGGGATTTCACCATTATGTTTTTTTTTTATTCGAGTTCGGACCTTTTCAGCAAAGAGAGTTGGTAATCCTGCTATAAATATTTCTTTCCAGAAATCATGATTTGCATCATTTCTATGGTAAAGTTTGGAGTGGAAAACATCTTGGTACCAATTGAAATGGGTCAAAGTAAGACATCGAAGATTAATCAAAATTTATTTTCCTCTTTCATATAAAACATGAGTATTTCCTAAAAAGTGTTGGGTGATGGCAGTAATGAGGGTTGTTACTGCATCTGGTATTGGTTGATTATTTTCATCAAGGATAATGGTTCCATTATGCCTTCTTTTGACAGTTAAGATTATGGTGTTCTGTTGTTTTGTGGTGAGATAATTATCCCAACATCCTCTTAATTGTCCGGAGAAGTTGACGATGAGATATTTGGCAACTCCAATTTTAGAATTATGGAGGTTGCGATTTCTGGCTGAATTAGCAACCATTATCATGTGTTGTAAAAGAGTAACTATTTGATAATCAGTTAGACCATCCAAATTCCATTCATAAATGACAGATCCATTATAGGAAGTGATAGGATGAGGCTTTTCTTCTAATTGAAGATCGATAGGGGTTAGCCTGGGATAATATGGTTTAAGATTTTGGATATTGTGCAAGACAAACTGTTGTTCTATTATTTCTAATTTTTTAAAATCAATGTCTAAATGGTTGGCCTTGGAAAGGGTTTCAACAGTTTTCTTTTGCTTTAACCCTACATCTTCCTCGTCTTTAGAAGATCGGCTAGCAATGATTGGCCTATCCAGATTAATGTAAGGATAAGGTTTGTGTCTGATGTAGTGGGGTTAATATTTTCAATACTTTTGTATCTTTTAATCAACTCATCC